>JBBBVU010000022.1:7506477-7518003 GCA_037177055.1 Atherinosoma microstoma | reverse complement strand
TTTCAACCAAAGCAGGGTTTAAATTTTTTTTTTCCTTTTTTTTAAAACACCGTTTTTGCCAATGGTTGAAAAGCAAAAAAAAAAAAAAAAAAAAAAATTAAAGAGAAAAAAACGCAAGAAATATTTTGCATTTGTTGTACTCAATGAAACATTTAAAAACATTTTTGAGACACAGGAAAAAAAAAAAAACACCTCTCAGTAGGCCATGTGAATGTGAGAGGCTACAGTATGCATAGATACAGATTCGCCTTTCTCTTGGTTTATAATTCTGACAAGACAGAACATTTTCCACTCAGTCACACACTCACGGAAAAAACTAAAATAAAGTTAAAAAAAAAAAAAAAAACTCAAATAAACACTCCCCACATATTTTACATCAGTGGAGTGGAGGAGTGGAGAGAGAGGAGGGGGACTTCCCATGACTGGGACCCTCCGCCTCCCTCAAAAGACAGCATATTGAAAGCAGTGTGTTGAGCTTCTCCAGCTTAAAGCAGTTATTTGGCAGAGAAAAAAAAAACAAAAAACTTACAGACCTATACATAGTTTTCAGTGCTAGAAGTTGGATTTTCCTTTCCTACAAGGAGTAGTATTTTTCTTTTTTTTTTTAATTCAACTACAAGGGGGGGAAAACTGGCTTGATTTCCTGAGAACCATTGCTGGTTATTTAGCAGACAGAGGAATAGTTTAAATAACCAACACCATGGCCAAAAACACTGATCCGATTTCCCAGAGTTACAAAGCATCGTCTTCATCCTCAATAAGAATTTACTTTTTTTTTTTCAATTTTATTTGTTTTATATATTTTTATACAAGTTTATTTTTTGTAAATTTTTTTTAGATTTTTTTTGTTTGGTTTTTTTTCTTCTTATATTTCATTCTATCTTCTCTTTAAAATGAAGAATGAACACACGTTCCGCCTCCTAAGTCTTGTAAACAAGAGGTTGCAGTGTGGCACCTCCAAAACATTGAAAGCCTATTCTGAAAGTGCTGTCCCCTCCCTGCCCACTAGGGGGCTCAATAGGAGGGCTTGCTAGATAGGCCCCGCCCCTATATTAGAGTGGGCGTGGCTTGCTAGTCCCAGCTGCGGCTACAGTCCTTTGCACTGCAGAGCTCAACGTTCTTTAGTTATAAAAAAAAAAAGAAAAAAAAAAAGAAAATCGGTGCAATACTTTTTAATGTCACTTTTTCTATCACCAGATAATCATCCCAAAGTCAGGTTTTTATTCTTTTAACTATCTGTTGATCTTGAACTCCACGACAACGCAGTAAGGTAGGCGTGCCAAGGCAGAGAGGAGCGCACACGTACTCATTCACGATTTGCAAATCACATACAAAGTACTTCCACACACGCAAACACACACACACACACACGGTAAGGACCTCAATGAGTAAACAGCTACACTGGAAAAACTGGCTGCTCCCTCTATATTGCAGATTGTATGTATGTATGTATATATATAGATATATAGATATATATAGATGTATATATATCTATATATATACACACTAAGAAAAAAACCACATTCAGTGCAAAGTTAAAAAAAGCTCATACTCCAACATTGTCAGCAAACAAATGCAAAAAAAAAAAGTATTGAAAAAACAAATTTGAAAACAAAAAGAAAAAATAAAGTAAAAATAAAAATAATTGGAATTCCAATAAACATGACGAATGAAAACAAAAATATATATCATAATAATAATAATAATAATGAGCTCAACTGAAGCTTTTTTTCGGTCTGAAAGAGCACTACCTGGAAGCAAATATCCATCCGTTCACATTATAGAATTGGCCTGCATGATTCAAGTATTCCGACTGATATGTTTTTGGGCGAAAACAAAGTGGACATATGTGCAGAGAGAAACGTAACTTGTATTCCACAGGGGAGACCCCGTTTTGTTGAATATCATGTAAGTGAGAAAGAGTCCAACTAGTGCCATTGCGTTAATAACTACATGTTTTTTTTCCATTTCTTCTGATGATTATTGATGATTCTCTACTGACCCTTCCTCTAGCCTGTGTGATTGGTAGGCGGTTCACATGGAGTCTCCACCCCCTGTCAGGTGATCCATTGGGAGGAAGGAGCTGATTGGAGAAGGGCTGCTGATCCTCCCTGACTCGGTGCCGCTGGGACTCCCCCACAGGCTACTGGAATAGTTGGGCCTGCCCCAGAGGGAGGAGCCGTGTAGATCGCTGCTGCTCCACTGGCTCGGTTCAGGAGCGCGGCTGGGAAAGGGGTGAGACTGATCCATTCTGCTCTGTGAAGAGCCTATGGCCTGCCAGCCAGAGGAGGGAGTGGCCAATGACTGCCCTTGTGCAAAGAAACGACTGATTTCCTCCTCACTGGCAAACTCAGCCAGAATAGTAGTGTTCCCCAAAACACACCTATAGAGACAGCAGTCGACCGAGTTAGTGTGTTCAATTTACAATTTACCAATTCACTGGCAGACGGTGAATTAATAAATACCTACATTAAGAAAGCAGTCAGAACGTTCTCAGATTGAGAAACAGGAAGGACGACTGACATGAGAACCAAGCAAACCACAGCCACCAGAGGGGGGATTTTTCTTTTAACCATCTAAAAACAACTCAAACCCCTTAAGTAGACCATATTTGTTCAAGATAACGCTATATTGTGGACTTTTATGCATAACTTTGGTATCACGTGGTTATTTGTCATGTGTGGCGGATGCAAAAATGACTGTGTACAAATCCACAATATATCATTTACTAAGGTGTGAATTCATCCTTCTGGTGGCTCCAGTGTTGGCAGCAGTGAGCTTGGCTCACCCATCAGGAATCCCCAGTTTTGATTATTTTATTTTTTTAATCAAAGTAAAAATGAGTCTATACACTCAATTGTCTATACAGCTATTATGACATCACAACAAAAATTACTTTTAGCTTTTGTTCTGCAAACAAGTGGAACAAACTGCCAGTGGAGATTAAACTTTCACCAAATGTAGAAACTTTTAAATCCAAGTTAAAAATATTTTTTTCTCATGAGCCTACTGAGCAACCTGGACACAACAAGGCACGTACTGAAAATGCATGACACCCGCGAGGTAAAATTTGAACTTATTTTGCTTTTAAGTCAGTTTAACATACAATTTTCTTAATCTTTTAATGATTTCAGTGTGATGTTTGCCATTTGTTGTTGCCTTTTACTACTTTTTAATGCTTCCTTTGCACCATCTGTAATGCTTTTAAAGTTTTATGTAAAAGCACTTTGAATTGTCTTGTACAGGAAATGTGCAATACAAATATACTTGCCTTACCTAAGTTCATTTATGAGAAAAAAAATTGTATCATTAGTTTCAGATAAGATGTGACCAAGTTATGTTCTGATAATCTACAAAAACACTGTAGCTCATGTGGATAGAGCCTATCGGGTGTATGAATGCTTAGAGAAGCACCAAGTATGTTCCAATATAGGTGCTGTATGAATGTTTGTGTGAATGGGTGAATGAACATGTAGTGTCAAAGCGCTTTGAGTGGTCACAGGACTAGAAAAGCGCTATACAAGTACAGTCCTTTTACCATTTACTCAGTTAATAATCTGCTTTCATCCAAGTGTAAAACTGAAGACTGGAGTGTGTGTGAAGCTCTTACATGTGCAGGCTCTTCTGGGCCTTGGCGGCCTCGTCCTTTGAGCTGTAGCAAACCACGGCGTTACCATGTGGCAGGTTGAGGTGGAATGTAATCAGAGGGCCGTGCTGCATGCACAAAGTCCTCAGTGTAGAGCCGTCAATCTGGAAAACCAAAGCACGCACAAACATCGGATGATCAAGACTTATAATTATCTGTGTCATTGTTTTTTATATTTGTAATAGAAACAGACAAAACCCCACAAATGAGACATTTCTGCGCAGTACCTGAGGTGTGAGATTTTTCAGAACAAGCCATTGAGTTCTCCCTGAGCTGCTGCTGTCACCCCAACTGGAGCCTGGTAACACACACAGTATGCAATCACACATCTGCTACAAAGCAAGAATTTTAGGGAAAATGAGGGAAACTAGATACTGTTACCTTGAATTATTTAGGCCATGATTATGTTGTTGTTTTATGTATAACAATTTATAATAACTGGAGACAACCGCGCATCCAGGTAAAAGAAATCCACATGTTCTTAAAGTTTAGGAAATAATCCCTCATGGCAGTAGAATATAATTGTACCTAATATTTTAAAATCTAAGCTTAAAACAGACATGGTGTCTCCATGTTCCTCTCACCAGGTGTGTATCTGGACTCAGTGGAGCCCCAGCCCCCGAGCCTCAGAGAAGAGCCATCCCAGCCGGAGGGGGCTGGGCTGGGCTTCTGGCTGGTGAGGCCAGGTGGTGGTCTGGAGGGGGCCGCTACTGGCAGCGCCTTGTGAGGCAGGGGGACCTTCCAAAGCTCATGGGCTAGGGATGAATTGGACACAGAACCGCCGCCAGGAGACCACTTTGACTCACTGGGTCTTGCTGCGAGGGGAAAGAAAGAAAGATGATCCGTTAAGTTTCCTTTTGAAATACTGTGGAAATGGTGCATTTATTGAAACCCAGCTTTTAGAAGTGAACTAAAACCTTTTTCTGCTAATAACGCTTATTCAACTCAACATTTTCTTCAACCATCTGAAGCTTAAGTGGGTCATTTGTTTCTAAAGGTAAAATCCATCAGGCTCAACTGAATGAATGTCAAATCTACCTGAAGTGCTTTGTGCTGTACTGGTGAGGGAACCGCTGTGGCTGGAGGCACGAATGGATGACCAGGCACTGTTAGAAGGCATCGTGGTGTTCAGTGATGAGGATGGCCCTGGGAATTATCAAGAGGACGGTTAGTGTTTGGGTGGATTTGCTTAGATCAAGACTTTGTTCATGTTTTGCCGTTTGTAAAATGTTCAATTTTAGCCTCCGTGTGTGTGACCTACCGTTGTTCCTGTCCCTGAGGTGGTCTGTGTCTCGGACGGTGTTGATGGAGAGGTTGTTGATGACACTGCCGGGGGTCACATAAGGATCAGTCTCAGGGTCAATGTTGGGGTAACCTTTCCAAGGCTCCCCGGGCCGGAACTCTGTAAGCAAGCACACACAGCAGGTTACTATTGTTCAGGTCGAAACATTAAGAAGTGTCTGGTTATGTAAAAGGTGGGGGGAGCGCATGTACCTGGGGGCCAGGTGACAGTGTTTCCATGGGGTGGGGGGGAATTGGCACGGGGCGGCCAGCCATCGCCCACTGAGCCCATTGATTGGCCGGGAGGACTCAGAGGAGATGGGCCAGGAGACAGGAAGTCATAGAAGGGAGAGTCCTCTAGACGCATCCCAGACGACATAGCACCTGTGGGACAAACACACAGGCTTACAGGAACACTGCATACACTGTTGATTCATAAGGCATTTTGCTACCATGCCAACAGTCAAAGCATCATTGGAAATAGCATGTTGTGCAACTAACAAAAGTCATATATACCAAGTTTGCTGTTCTGCTCCAGAGGTTCAGTTGCCCAAAGACTCTTCAGTCTGGACTGGGGTGGCTCTTTGTAGCTCACTGCTCCACCACCACAACTACTTCCACCACCAACGCCCATGTCCAGGGGTACATTCAGGTTAGAGTTCAAGCCTAATGTGAGAGATGAAAGAAGACAAGAGGTCAGTCACATCTAAATGTCCTGTTAATGAGATCAGAAGTTTTAATATGAGGAACTGAGACTACATCAAACAAGATAAATACTGTCAGTAGTCGACATACTTAAAGGGAAGTTGCTGAAGGATCCAAGAGAGGCAGCATCCTTCTGCATGTCAGGGGTATTTTGGGACAAGTAGTTCTCCTGGTATGGTTTAAGTGGTGGGATCTGTTTCAGCAGGGAGGGGTCCAGGTGTCGCGGTGGCTGCATCATTGACGGAGATGAGCCAATAGGACGGGTCTGGGGGACAAAAGGAGGAAGGTCAGAGAACAGTACAAAGCAAAGAGGAAACACCACTCCTACGTGATGCTACTCAACTATAAGTGTTATTTAGTGAAAATAAAGCTTTGTAGAGAGACACACCTGTTCAGTCTGACGACCCACAGGCATGGCCCTCTGGTTTTGAGCCTTCTGCTGCTGCTGCTGGAGGAGAAGACGCTGCAGAGACAAAGACAGTAAAAACTGTAAATAGGAGCGATCCCGTCTGATCTGAGTCATACAGAAACAAGCACATTTCACCCTCTTAACAGAAATTATGAATTGCATACACTATATTTTAATAAGATTTCCATGTATGTCTGACATGTCTCCACTGCTGTACCTGTAACTGGTTGATCTGGTTAAGCTGTGTCAGCTTGTTGAGCTGGGAGAGCTGGTTGAGCATAGCCACCTGCTGCGGGCCAAACAGAGGGTTCAGACCTCCATTTCCTCCTGGGTACTTCAACAGGGATGGAGGAACCTGGACCCAAAGGAGAACACGGTTAAAGTTTATCTCATGTTACATCCGTTTTTTCTTTTAATCCTATTTCTAGCACAACAAATCTAACAGAAACATTATTGTATTACATCTTTTTAGCCGGGTGAATTTCTTTGAAGGGGTTTGAGGATAAACTCAAGATGAGGAAATAAATTTTAGACCACACTTGACTTACTTGTGGGGAAGGAAGACACATGTTCTTTATCATAAATCAACTAAAGTACCATCAGATTTGGACAATATGTGGGGATTTTTACCCAGAAAGCGATTTCAGTACAGGTTTGGAGCCAGAAACTAACTTGGAACAACTTCTTTGTGTTTTGACTGCCAAAGCACGAGCCCCAGTCCTAAAATGGTGTTGCTACAACAGCTCCAACTCTTTGAGGATCAGAGCAAAGTACTGCTTCCATCGGAGACTGGGGGAGGGATAATGGAGATCAGCCAGACCTAAAATGTTGTGACTGCAATGTTTTAAAAAAATATAGAGCAACGGCTGCATCTCCCCTGAACTAAACAGACTGAGACAAAAAAAAAAAAAAAAAAAGCCTTTAAAATGGGTTCCTTTTTATCTGCAAACCACTGCAGGTAAAAAGCTGTGATGATGAAACTGAAATTCAGAATAATGGCAATAGTAAAAGGATTTTAGGCAAGTGAGGGTAAAAAGTTAAATCCTTTTACTCATAACTCTCCCCAGTGCCAGCCCTGGAACTGCTACAGTCCAGAAGAGGTCTCTGCGTCCACATCAAACCGCAGCTGGGTTTCCATTTACCAGCAAAGCAAAACTGAAGCAACCATTTGAAAAGCAGCTAAGACAACATGTGATTCAGACATGTTTCCATTTACTGGTTTGAAGCAAGTAAAATTTGTTATGAAAGGGTGGTGGTGTACGATATGTTACTCATGGTTGCAACTCAGTAGAAGGGGTTGACCTAACCAGAAACAATCCTTGAGGAGGAAGAAAAACTGTTGTGGACGACCAGAACATGAAGTGTGATGCTCTTCAGGAGAGCTTTCATATCTGGGCCGTTACATTGTTATTGGGAAGATGCTGGTCAGTTACTCTAGTTTGTCTGGCAGCTCAGACAAGAAACAGTGAGTCATGGCATTTTAACATTTGCCAGGTCACACGCAATTTGGAGTCAGTTTAATTTCCCCTGATGAGGATCGAGTCTTCTTTGAGACAAGAAAAAGCGATCACAAGTTAGTGTGTAAAACTTTGTGAGCATTAGTTGAAGATGTTTTGTTTTTATTGTTTCTATTCACATCAACTAAAATGAACCACAGCTGGCTGGGTACTTTCATCTAAAAACAGTCTATTAACATTTTTGCAGCCTAAAACGTAAAAGAAAAGCAGATACAAAAGCAGGTGATGTGTTATGTTATTTTCCTTGTTTGGTACCTGAGAGGGCAGGATGGGTGGAGGCACTTGGTTACGAAGATTGGGCTGAGGAGGGGGTTGGGACTGGGGGCCGCCTCGGCCCTGTGCTACGCTGCTGCCACCCAACATTGGGTTTACATTCTGATCAGAGAAAGTACATAAACACAGAAATGATTAAAAAATGAGCAACAACACATATCAAACTTTTTTTTTCTAAATATGACATTAAATCTCTTTAACTATCTGGTCTCGTCAGTTTGATGACATGCTCGAGACCAAAAGACAACCACCTCCTCGTCCTTCCACACTCACCTGCTGAGCTGCCCCAGAACTAGAGAGGGGAGGGGACGGCCCAGAGCTGAGACGGGGGACAGGCTGAGTAGAATTGCTAGGGGAGAGGCTCATGCTTTGACTGGAGGAGAGCTCATCAGAAGCTGGGCTATCATAAGCAGAAGCAGAAAGCTGCAGAAGCAGAGGCCGGGAGCACAGCAGACGGACGGCAAGCACAGAGGGACAGGAAGCACATCAGCAGCCAAAGAAGCACAGTGAGGGAAGGAGAAAAGAAAGAAGAGTTAAATTTTGCATAGAAAGACAGGGGGAGAGAGAAGGGAAAGAGAAAGATTTGGAAGAGAAGTTCACAGTCTAGGAAAGTCAGGAAAAAACTCAAAAATGTATGAATGATGAGTGAGAAGTAAACACAGCAGGGGAAAAAAACTAACTGGCAGAAAAACTGGACGAAAAAAAAAAACAGGAAGGTTGAAAGGTAGAAACAAAGGGGATGAACCAAACAGCAATCACGTGTGAAAAGGAAAGCAGCAAAGCCAAACAAACTGGGAATATGTAGAAACCAACTCAGGGAAATGATCACAGCATTTCTACTCAACTTACTTGTAGTTATAATTAAAATCAACCTCGTCAGTCTGCATATTTCTTTGTTTTATAACCACAAAGTGACTAAGCCCAAGTAATTATGTTGAAGCAATATAAATCAAACGAGAAGAAACGCATGTATAAAAGACTGAACATGCAGTGTGCTAGAACAGCCACCATGGGGCACCGCAGGGCTGAAAAAACAACTAAACTGTCACCAGTTACACTAAAGACTTGTTCTCTATAACGGCTGTGAAATTGACCAAGGCTGTATACCTTGTCATGGTAAGGACTGCGATCCATGGCAGACTCCTTGTGGAGCTGCTGTCGGGACCCTGGGGTTTTCCCCATGACTCCATTGAAGTCTCCCATACTGCTCATGTCCATACGCTTGTCTGTCACCATCCCTACTCCTGTCTTCATGGAGTCATCGGGAGAGTCTCTCTACAAGTTCAAAGACAAAACAATTTAACAGTGAAGAACTGGTCAAAGTGTTTACCAGTAAGCATTCTGATCAGGTATCTATCGTTGTTGAGCACCTTCAAGAAACCTGACTGAAGAGATTGTACTTACAGAGAAGTTCATGTTGTTGAACTGGTTGATGAAAGGTTTCATCCAGGGTTCATCTTGTTTATTGACTGGTTTACTCATCTGAAACACAGCATTAAATTATAAGTAAGTAAAATATAAATAAAACATTTAAAAAAAACAGACTAATGCAGAGGAACCACACAAGTTAAATGTTCTCATGTCATGTTTGAGATGTTCATATGTGGAAAGTTGAGGTGAACAAACCCTGTTGGAGCTTTTATTCTTGTAGTTCCAGGTGTTTTGGTCATGTGACCTGTTGTCCTGCTGGCTGTTGCTCCACATGCCGATCTCCACTTCCTCTTCCTGATCCCAGCTATTGCTCATGGACCCATCTTCTCCACACCAAGTCTCCATAGGTTTAGTGCTGGGACCTTTCAAAAAGGGAAAACCAACACATTTAATGCCACTTCTATAGCTGGTGATTTACACTTGCTGCAGACAAACTGACATAAGTTGTTGGCAGGACCCTTTGTATACATACCAGGTTTATGCTGGGTGCTCCACCCAGACCCAGACCCAGACCCAGACTCTCTGCTATCCCTGCTGGGTTCATTCCAGCTAGTTTTGCTGTCTACTGGCTTCCCCCAAGCAGATGTCCCATTGTCCACTGTTACAGGTGGACCAGCTTTTGGCTCCCCCCAGGATGAGTCCTTCTTCTGCTGGGGATAGGGTTCCCCCCAACCTGGAGTGAGAAGGAAAAAAAAAAGAAAAAAAAAGGTACGCATTTGAACCCTGGCATAGTTCAAGAGGAATCTTGGGCAGCTCAGTGATCGCCGGTGTTCAGTGGCAATCATATTTTTGCTTCAATGTCACTGATAACCATGTCGGTACAGCAGCTGGTCTTGGAGAAGTCGTATCAGGTGTTTGGAAGATGGTTTGTTTTACATAAAACGGGACAGAGCCCAAACTCGGTGTTCACTTTTACTGAAATCAGGGAGTGGAGGTTTAAAGGGAAGGCCATGCTCATGTCCCCGTTTCAACTTTATTATGTAAAAGTTTACTTAAATGTATTCCCTTTCAGGAGTGAGAATGTGTGTAGTCCAGAAAGTGCATGTGTGAGTTCAAACGGCTCTTGTTACAGCTGACCTGCCACTTTCTCCCTCCACGGGAGGAGAGTTTGGGGAGATGCCGGGGATACCTCCCCATAAAAATAGGACATATCATGGCGTGGCCTCAGGCTCCCGACATCTTCTTCTGATTGTGCATGCACATGTGGGCTTGTGCACACACAAGACCACAAAGAAGCATGCACGCACAACTTGAGGCAGAATTACATGTGCTACTAGCTATGAAGATCTGCAAATAGATTAAAAATCTACAATCCTGCATCTATTACTTTAATCCTCTTTCCTTTCAAGTACACGAGCTGACCGCAGAAAAAACAAAAGTGAAAAATCTTTTTTCCTCTTTAGCATGCACAAAAATAAATACAAACTAGACCAAAATCTAAATTAGTACAGTAGCTGGGTGGTCCCTCTCACCCCTTCTTGTCTGTCTGTGAAGCTGCATTACTTAGCTCGCTACACCACTGGCCCTGAAAAACCTGAACAATCCCTCCTGTTTTTCTCCTTCTCAGGCCCCTTTCACAGAATAGCTGTGCCTTGCTTGTTTTAGTCTTCCCGTCTTCCACAGAAACCATTCCCATTACTAAGCCAACAGACAACCTCCTCTGCCACTCACGGTCTCTCCTGCACTTTTCTACTGAAACTTAACAAGCATTTGTTTCTTTAGAAATCGGTGGCAGAGCAAGAAAAGGGGGGGAAAAAAGGCAAAAAGAAGAGAAAAATGGATGCTCTTAGCATTCCAAATGGATGACACAACTAGCTTAGGAAAAAATAAAAAAACCACGACAGAGGCAGCACTACGGGGGGGGGGGGGCTGACTGTACGTGATTCTTTTCTTAAAACATTTGGAGAAAATTATGTAAATCACTGTAGAGATCTGGATGTGTGGACATTTAAATTTGCTTTGTCGTCGTTTCTGTAAGAGTGAAGACAGACTTGACCCATATTAGATTCAGCTCACATAATAGTGAAATGTTTGCATGTTCCTATATTTTATATCTAATCCATCCGTTTCTGTTTTTATAATAAAAAGATGTGGGTGCATATATCTTCAGCAGAGATGGGGATTCGAGTCCGGGACTCGGACTTGAGTCGCACTAAAGTCACAATTCCAGTTATTTGATCTTTCTATATGATCTTCTTTCTGGCTGATCTAGTGTCTGATGTCTGTGTTGTGTGCCGTCATCTCCCCAAACGCAACACTGACGC
>JBBBVU010000022.1:7485252-7496324 GCA_037177055.1 Atherinosoma microstoma | reverse complement strand
TAACGGCAGGTGATTGGCGCATTGAATAGTTAACTGGTGGTTTGTTGCTGCTCTGTGTGTGTGTGTGTGTGTGTGTGGTTGTAGATGAGAACTGGACCTGGCCAGCCTTGTGGAGTGTGTCAGACGAGGGAAGTTTAAAACAGGCATCCTTGGTTGGAGTTGAGAAACAGAAAGTTAGGTAAATATTAGACGACATTTAAAGCTGGTAGAAACTATTTAAAATTTAAAAAATGCTATATTGATGCTATATTCAAATGTTAATATCGTTCATTCATAAAATTGTTAAGAATTAAATTAATTCATTTTCATGTCTTCTTAAAAGGTCCATTAATCAAGACACCGTCTACAACATTAAATGACTAACTGATAGATATAGTTGTCACATAATTCGAGCTATTGAAAGAGCGCCATTTTTGTCAATTATTCATGTATTTTCTTAGCCATGGCTGAATATGGTAAATATTTCATTAATCGGTTGTGGTCCTGTTCAGCAGGTCTTGATGCCAATATAGTTACAAAAAGGACAACTTGTATTATAATGTTGATCACTGATGTTTTTTGTTTGCCTCCAGGTTGTGCTACCTGCAGTGCAAACTACCAGAGGCAAACAACTTTTAGTTTGACAGTTATTTCAAGTTGAGTTGAGGTGTGGACCAGTGATTTCATTTGTGCATGACGGATTACATACCGTTTACATTTTTCTGATACAACTGATGTTGAAATGATACAAAGCTGGTTGAAAATAAGCAGTTACTTTATCGCCTATTCAAGCTTCAGAAAAGTTTATCTGTGTGGTTTGCACCATTTGCACTTGATTGCTGAAACTCTGTACAAGTCTTTTGTTATATATTCATTCATTTTTCTTCATGTGAAACTTATTTGTCTTGTCACTGGCTGTTAGATGGTTACTTAAAGTCCACCTGTTAATGACCGTTGACACATCTGGTGTTGCGTACATTTACATTTAGATAGATCTCAAGTATGTGTGGATGCATACTTTATGCCTTAATGAACGTGGTGGTTCTTGTGTGGTGTCGTTTTGGAGCAGTTGCTGCAGGACAGATGTGTACGAGGCTGGGAAGGGGAAAAAAATCTGAGTATACCCACAACCTAAACTACACTACTGGACAACAATGATAGAAAACAGAGAAGGGGGGGTAAAAAGAACTAAAAACAATAATAAAAATCCAACCTACTGAAATCAACAGTAAAAAAAAAGAAACAGTGTATGTGTCTCCCGAACTTTTCCTAGTGCAGGTTACCAAGTGTGTTATTTCTCTCTGCCTGCCTGCAGTACACGGGTCTATTTATAAATATCCAGTTCAAATAGCAACCACTCTGTTCACTAACCCACATGATAAGAGAACAAACAAACCCATGTGTGGACAATGTGCAAATGTGCAGATCTTCTGATGCATACACGTCTTTGGATGCCATTGTATATTATTATACTATCTAAATGTTCAACTACAAGTAATGTGTCTTTTGTTGACAGTTACTCAATTTTTCCTAAAATAAAAAAAGTAATCCTACTGCAATTTAATAATGACAAATACAAAAAAAAAAAAATCTGTAACATCTAACTGCACAACAAACTGACCAGACACACTCGAGGACAAACATCACCTTTTAAACAAACATCTCATGCCAACAAAATAGAGATAAAGGAAGCTAGAAACCACCCTCCAACTATAATTTAGTTAAATCATATCACATTTACTCAATCATCATAAAGATTAATAAAAAAAAAAACTGAAGAAAACAAAACAGAAATGCCTGACTACTGAATAAACCTGGCAAATCAAAGTTGTTTCAAGTCCACAAAAACTCACTCAACCTTTAAACATGAAAGGACTTTTGTCAACACCCCAAGCATCTGATTTAAAGCATTTATGCAGGAAAAAACAATTATCCTTGTAAGGCAACATAAATCACACTGATTAAGATAAACATTTCACACAATAGTTTTAAATAAAATATAATTCCCATCAAGTTAATTCCCAGCCTGTATAATGATACCGTATGTGATTTCTTTGGATTAAGCAATCAGAAAAACAGACTGGTCGTCTTATACATTTGTGCTTTGTATTATACAGCACTCATTTTTCCAGACAGAACAAGTAACTTTATCGAAATCACTTCAGGTTGTCAGAAACCGATGAGAACTTTTTAACCGTTTTATATATTGCTACAGAAAAGGTTGATAAGATTTTTCAAGAAATCCAGAAAACCGTCAGACTGCTATCTGGAAATTATTTGCTGGCTGCAGCTTAAAAACATCTAAAAACTACTCCTCAAAAATGATTAAGATGTCTATTTTAATAATAATTTATCTATGTTTTTCTTCAAAATGTTCATCGCTCAACTCAAAAAGGAATAAAAGCACGTTCACTGCAGCAGCTCAGTACATAGAGTACAGCTTGTTCCTCTTTCCATCTGAGAACGGCTTTCATGAGGGCCCCAGAGTTGGCAGCAACTTCACTGTTGCTATCATCTTACAGTCATAGCAGGTCGGACGGGGGGGGGGCAGAATGAGAAATGTGTGTGAGTAAACAAATGAGAGTAGTGACATTAAAAGTAAAACAAAGAGAAGAGGGTGTTAAAAAGTAAAAATTAATTTGCAGAAAGCGGTCATTGACACTTGTGTGAGAAAGATGTAGTTTTGACATGTACTGCAACCCAAATAAAAAAATAACTTTCAGGCACAAGCCAATGGTTCAATTAAAAAATGACTGTTTTGGCCTTGTTTTCAATATTTATCGTTTTATAAATTAACATGTGTAGTGACCGTACAAAAAGACGAGAATGAATACAACAACGGAGTAGCGTCCTAAAAAATTTAAATGACATATAAAAATACTTTATTAATCCCACGGGGAAATTATAGAACACGATTAACAGTAAATAAGTTATAATAAAAAGTAATTAATCCAATGTGAGTATCCCATATCTAATTTGACCCAACCAAAACAAAATCTAAAAGTCTGGGTGTAGTGGATGTCAATTGAACATTGTTTTTAGCCAAAGGCTCTCTTCATGTGTCCTGCTGTTGCATAGCAACAACAAATCTATTTGAAGCATCATGCTTAGTTTTTAAAACCTGATATATTTTTAAGATAATTTCCATCAAGCACAACACAACAGGCCCACTGAGACAAATGTTGTTTTTTTTAATCTTGCTGTAAGAGCAAGATTTGAAAAGCTCACATTTTCACAACATAATTCTATTATCTATACAAGTACAACAGGTTAAACAGGTATAGATAAACTATTACAGGTTAGTTCAGTATAACTACATAATCCTCTCTGAAGCCACAAGAAACCTCCATACATGTTTGTGTGGTGAGAAAATATGGCTGGAAAACTGCAGAGTGCTTCAATAACAAACCAATGTATATAAACGCTTCTGCAAAAATCCTCTCTGAACATTCCCGACACAAACTCGTGTTTCTTTTCACCTAACTCTGAGGCCAAACTCACAAATATATGTTTCAGGTGCTTCTCAGTCACTGAGTGAAGTGACGTCTTGTACTTCTGAATTTAATTCGGGGCCAGCCGCTTTGTTTTGCTCCCATGGCCCACAGTGAAAACAGTTCAACTTTTTCAAGCATCGGCAAAGGCGCCAACAAATCAAACTGCCTGTTTAACTACGTGTCTGATCTTGTGACTAATTGTTGCTACAATTTCAAGCGTGAGGTTTGTCCATCAAGCGTGCCTGACACCAACCCATTCCTCAGACTGACAGTCATGCAAATTTTAGGAAAATCATTTCTATCTAGGATGATCAGAGCCAAGAGGAGAGACAATTATACTGAAGCACAACACAAGCCTTTAGCTACAGCACACATTAAGTGAGGAAGATGGGTCTGCAACAAGTCATGATTCACACTTAAGAGTAGGATACATGGATCATTAGGCTCACCTGCAGGGGGACTCCTTTATAAAACTTGATCATAATTCGTTATTAGCTTCTGCATTAGTTGTGCATGTGTGGATGTAAAACAAGTGTTGCATTCCTAAGTTTGTTATGCTTGCTCAACTAATGTTGATTTGATTGTACCGTCTTCATTCCTAGCAGATTTAATGGGGCATAGCCATCATTAGATACAATTAAAAGCTTGTTTATCCCTCAACTGTAAGCACAAGGGGGCCCTGCCCTCCTGCAGGCAGAGAGACTAAGAGCTGAAGAGAGTTAAGACAGAAAATACAATTAGGTGCCAGATTTTAGCAGTCACTGCTGTTCACAGCATGCTCTGTAATATTAGATGCAACTCCACGATCTTGCTTACCAGCTAAAAATAAATCATGGATCTTCATACACATTTACTAAACTAAATATTTGCAAATGATGTTTGATCAACGAAAATTTTTTAGGTAAATTAATCCCAAGTATATTTCCATCCATCCATTTTCTGTACCGCTTAATCCATGCAGGGTCGCGGGTGGGCTGGAGCCTATCCCAGAAATTATCAGACGAGAGGCAGGGTACACCCTGGACAGGTCGCCAGTCCATCACAAAGCCAACACAGAGAGACAGACAAGCACTCACACACACACTCACTCCTAGGGAGAATTTAGAGTGACTAATTAACCTATCATGCATGTCTTTGGACAGTGGGAGGAAGCCGGAGTACCCGGTGAGAACCCTCGTATACACAGGGAGAACATGCAAACTCCACACAGAAAGGCCACTGTTTCAAACCCCTCCCCAGCTTCAGCCAGCAACCCCCTCTGGCTCAAACTCTGCCCGGGACTTGAACCAGCGACCTTCTTGCGAGGCTGCGGTGCTAACCACCACACCACGGTGCAGCCCCAAGTACATTTCCTGGAACCGAATTAACTGCTGTAAGGGAAGTTGTCATGACAACATTCCTGAACACTCCCAATTCCTTTGGACTTGTCCAAGCAAGATGACATCAGTGTTTAGAGCACATACCAGTGTCTCAACTATGCATCTCTGACAATTAAGAACAGCAGCTCCAGGAGCCCCGGCACGGAAAACCAAGTCATCTGCAGCGTTCCCAGGTCAACATGCGACAAGGCTGTGGAAGGCTAAAAAGCATGAGGAAGGCAGGACTTACAGTGCGGAGGTGCAGGTCTGACTGTGGTACATATCTGCAGCCGGATCAAAACAACATGCAGTGCACATGATTATATGTGCAGCTGAGGGTGTGCAGGGCAAGATAAGAGCAATTTCAGCGTCTGCCACCGTCACACGAGCTAGACGGGGGGAGGGGATTGAAGGGGCACCCACACCAGCAAAGTCAAAACCAGGGGCAATTTGTGTAAGAGCACAAGCTTCAGGTATGATTCATCAGCCTGTTAGTCCATTATTCACTCAACCAATTGATTTTACAGTAACCTGTCCACCTACATCTCTGCTCCACAAATAGTTTACCTTTAGTCAATGTCTGTGCTTGATTACCACTGTCAACTTGATGTTTTGAACCTTGTAGTGGATTCTCCTCAGTTTTCTAGAAGTTGGCTTTGCTTTTTTCCTAAATCATCAACTTCTGTCACATAGCCAGATTCCTGTTACTTTACTAAAGTGCAGAACAAAGGCAGCTGTAAAACTATTTCAATACCCTCACTTGAATTTACTCAACCAGCAACTTCGACATGTAACTTGTAAAAAATGCCTTTGTGTAGGTTTAATTAAGCTAATGGATATCATTAGGAAGTATTTCTTCCCATTTAATTTACACTGTCAAATCCAGAGAAGACGATAGAGGCTTTTAGAGGTACAACGATTAGACTCTTGTTACTGTATAACCAGTATCTAGGAAAAACGGCAGCACCAGCTCACAGTTAAATACATCACAAATTAAAACTTGCGTCTTTCTTTATCTAAATGATATATGGAGAGAAAGAAACAGAACTGCAGACACAGGGCAGTTGACAGAGAAAAATAAAGACAAAGAGCAAAAATAAAATACAAGACTGTCATGGTCAGAAATCTATTTCCTACCTACAGTAGCTATGATACTTTCCTTTGAAACTGCAGCAGGTTCCTGCTCATAGGACTGGGTGGAAACTAGCAGCAATTCAAATGGAAAACACCACTACGTCACAAGGCAAAGTACACCAGCGCTGTCATCGGAGTAAAGCACGCTGCACTAATGTGAAGAAACACTGAAACAGAACCCAGACCAGGCAAAGAAGAAAAACAGATCCAGAAAGATAGAAATTTAGAAAGATTAATGTTTTAATGAATCAGTGCAAGCATGCGTTTTTCTCTCTTAAATTAATGTTTTGAGCCATAAAGTGAGCAAGTGAAGCCTTCTGCTTTGAACATTTTGCTACTCTCCATCACAAACGGCAACTTCCCGTTTACACAAAACTTTTCAAGATAGACTCCGAACCTAAGTCTTTTTTTTTTTACCTAGCATACAATTCTTTTGATACACAAAAGTAATAATCTTTCTATCAGTCAGAATTATACAGATGGCGCTTGGTAAAATGGGCCCGTTGAATACTGTGAAATGGCAAGTAGAAGTGGCTCAGCAAAAACTAGTTCCTAGAAGTGGCAGATGTTGATAAACCACAAGAAGAGCCCTAGCAGTGGCAAACCAAAAGAAACTTTTAGGCCTGGCATCGAGCGACAGCTTCCTTTCAGCTGTCAGAGCTTCAGGGTTATTCAAGTTTTGTGAAGTTCAAATCGTTCAAAGAGTGACTCTTATTTACAGAATAAAATGAACAAAACAAGCTAATTAAGTTTGTATATTTAAACTCAAAATATAAAACACAAATATGCCACAACTAACAATTTCTCATTCCATCTTCTCACCTTTTGTCCAGTCCAGGATTTTCTTATCCTCCTTCCTCGTCACACTCTCCGTCTTTCTCTCTCTTCCATCCACTGTTCTTCCCTCTGTGGGTGCGTTCCCTGTGGAACGCAGCAGGAGTTACTTTGACTTTCCAATTATTTTACTCTTCTTTTGTATGCGACAAATTTTCTTTGTAAATGACAGAGCAAAAATAACTAAACAAAATTTTGCTCATTAAATTTTTGGGGACTGAAGTTGCACTGCATATATTTAGTTTAAATAAATGTGCAAGTCTTTACGAATAAGAAAAATGGTACATACATGTAGTTTAATGCATTTGATAAGATGTTATTTTTTGTGTACAGACTGCTGATTCCAAATGAAAAATCTTAACAGTCTGAAATCAGGCCCTAATTTTATTTTTTTTTAAACTAGGACCACAAAACTCAAGCAGGAGGGCATGTCAATCAAATTATGGAAAGAAAACAAACTGACAAGACCATTAAAATATTGCAGAAAAAGTACAAGTACTACAAAAAATGGAAAAAAATAAACCAAGAAATATTAACGTGTCTGCAGTCTATTAGTTTTTGAAGGAAAAAACTGGAATAAGAAAGCCAGACCTAAAAAAAAAAAAATCATCCACCAAAAGATTTGAAATTTGTGCAGTTCAACCTCAGCTGACATCTATTAGCGTCCTATAACAGAGTTGCTTTTCCCTCCATGAGTGTTAAGTTTAGCTGCACTGGCTCTAGTGGGTGTGCCATTTAGTCTGCAGGAGAAAACTGCAGGCTGCAGTCTAATCCCATAATGAGATTACTCCACAGCATTTACCTTAGCTTTGCCCAGACACACACGGAGATGCTGAAACAACTCAGACACTGTGGATGCAACATTAAAATTTAATAATTTGGCACCATTTTTAATCTATGCACCGTATGCAGCTGTACAATATAAGAATACTTTACGATACTGGATAGTTAAAATATAGATATGAGGTGTGAAATCTACCCTGAGCAGCCTGTGCAAGTATTATTTATGTGTGGGGAACAGCTCGTAAGTTTAACTGAGGAAAACTGGAGCATCTTCAAAATGAAAAAAAAGAAAAACCCAAACCTTGACTCAGCTGTGACGTGAAGCGAGAACCTCGAAGCTGTGAGACAACATTTGCAACCACAGGGCGACACTGCCGACTTCTAAAACTATTCTGATCAACATGTTTTAAGGACAGATTACAATTGTTTTTGCTTCATGTCTCCTGTTCTCATAAAATTTATAAACATAGTTTTTGTGTTTTCTGTTCCCACACTCCTCCCTCTCTCTCACTTTCACCCATCAAGTGCTTCAGCAGATGGTTCTGGGTTCAACAACAGCCACAGCAGAGCAGAGTGGGAGCCCTCCTGGAGTGCATGCATACACATCACTGACAGCATCTGTTTATGAATAGGCCATCTATGCCCCCCTCCCCTAAACAGCTACAGCTGAGAGAGGGAGGTGACAATGGCACCATTAAAAAAAAAACAAAAAAAAAAACAATGTGAAGGGGAATGAGAATTTATTTTCCTCTCATTTTACTTCCAGAAACTACTGATTCATAAATTAATTACAAGAGTATAACCTCTATTAAGGAGCTGACCCCAAATCTTCCAATCCAGATGGTAGAAAATAATTTTTTCAGATCCTCACGGTTACGTACAAGTAACTTATTACGTATGACCAGCTGTCCAAAGTTCAAAAGTATTCAATATGTCAATATTTAAGAAACTGGAAAAACCCCAGTGTTATAGTTTCAAAGATTACTTGATTATAAGTTGGTTATGAACATTTAATTTATTGAGTAGCATCCTAAATCTACAAAAAAGAAAAATCTTCTATATCATTTACTTTTTTCTTCTAATGCACTGACCATGTGCTTTATGTTTGTCTTCTTTAATGAGTCTGTTAATGGATAACAACAAATCAGGCCAGCTACATGGTACAGTAATCATCCATCTGTGATTGCTGTTAAGATACTTGACAACCAGTATATTAACAGGAGTCAGTTCATCTTCATAAAGTTTATTATCTACAAAGCTGTAGTTATAATCTTCCTTATTTTCCTGAAAGGACAGACAGGAATTTCATGCAAACTGGAAACATGAACTTTAAGCCTACAATGAAACATGCACATAGATTTTTAAACTAAAACAGAGCTGCAAACAAGACACAGATTGACAGTTTCACAGCTTGACAGGAAAGCAAAAATTCTCTTCTTTAAGAAGAATGATCATCTTAATCTAAACAAAAACAGAATAAGGCTGTCGTTTTCATTTTAACAAACAAATCGACCGACTGCTGAGGAGAGAGTGAGCCTATAAATATCCCATCTCTAAATATGGCATTTGCAGTTTTTAAAGTAGTCTTTAAATCTTAAAACAGAGGGATACCTGATGGAAATAAAGACCAGCAGACAAGCTATGATAAACATAGTTAAAGTGGGTCACTAGTTACATTATGTATATCTGTTATTTAAGAGCTCAATAACTGCATCGGAAGCTGATCTTACTTGGCTACAGAGTGATCAGCTGATTTACAATGGCAACTTTTAAAAACACACTCAATTTGTGTCCATTGCATACTCATGTTTTATCTACTTATTTACGTTGCCTTGCCTCAGACCTTCACAAACTTAGATTTGATATAATCAAAAGTAAATTTTAAAAGCTAAATATACTTTTCTGAAATTCTAAGTAAATAAGAGATTTTACCAAATCTCACTTGCACCGGTTATGATCTACTTCATGCCTGCTGTCAAATGCAGCTGAAACAATATACAAACATAACATTTCCATAAATAAACCAAGTCAAGGTGTCTGAGGAGGCAGAGATCAGAAATCTGAG
The DNA here is from genome assembly GCA_037177055.1 of Atherinosoma microstoma. Classification (NCBI taxonomy): domain Eukaryota; kingdom Metazoa; phylum Chordata; class Actinopteri; order Atheriniformes; family Atherinidae; genus Atherinosoma; species Atherinosoma microstoma. The sequence continues at coordinate 7,486,677 of JBBBVU010000022.1, read as the reverse complement.
GATTTAAACCACTGCATCTTCAAATTTTGTAGGAGTAGTTCAGTGTAGCAAGCAAATTCTGAAGGAGACTATTTTGATTGAGATTTGCTGCCTTGTGGAAGTAGCTATTTTCACAAAAAAAATACAGCAGAGAAATACCCAAACATAAGCTGATAGACCTGAAATGAGTCTGCCCCTGAAGAAAAAGGGCAGAAGGTAAGTCGCGTGGCTAATTTATACATCATTTGCATTAATTTGCGTTATTATGCTCTCGCAGACTCAACACTGGAAGCCTTGGGACAGGAAAGTCACTCAATTAATTGATGACAAGTACCTTCTAACTACAAACACTGTAGCAACAAAGGCTTTCTGGGCTGACATTGCAACACGTGGCATTGCCAGCCAAACTGCATCATATCTGTTTGGTGCAGTGAAAATGAGGCCAGTTCATTTCAGGTCAAGGTAACTCAGGAAAGGCAATATGACATTACTGATTGAAAAGAGCAATTAAATTATACTGTTTTCAGGGAAGAGGGCAGCAAGTTGTAGATTTATGGGTTTTTTTTTTTGTATAACAGCAAATAGCACATCTTTACAATGTGTGCAAAAATTACAAATAGATTTAGCCTATTTGGCTCATGTGTGTATGGCACCGACGGACGTAAATACCACAATAAATTACATTAAAGGTTGTTTTTTTTGTTTGTTTTTTTTAAATTGGATTTACAAAAAGCATGGTAAAAATCTAAATAAACCTGATCAAATCTTTATAAAAACATTTAACAATTTCTCTTAGTTAACCAGAACATTTACATTTCAGTGATTCAAACTCCAAAGACATTATTGCACAGCCATGAAGACAACTTGTTTATTCAAAACTGGCTTTGTGTGGCTCACATCCTGTCCGAGCCTGCAAAGGTCAACTGCATCAAATTCTCCATGTCTGCCTTTACTTGTTCCAATCTCATGACCATCTTGGAGGCGTGGCTTAATTGCTCAGAGGGGCAACGGTCAACTACCTGATCCCCGGCCGATGCAGCACCAATGTAGAAAACGTTGCAACATCTTAGGAATTTATAGCACTACAGTATTAAATTCCAAACAGGACAATCTCCGCCTGACTATTTTATGAGGTCCTTCTTCAGTACTTCTTAAACTCATATTACTTGTTTCCAAACAAGACTGAAACATATTTAGAAAAAAGTAATTTAAGAAAATAGGCCCACATAACCAAAAGTGAAAGTTAATTCAGAAGGAAATGACATCGTCCACACCTAACAAAACAGGCTTTTTTCCTATTTCTTGCTGGAACAAAAAAAAAGAAAAAAAAAGGGGGGGGGGGGGGGGGGGGGGGGCCAGGCCGTGTCCCCAAACGGGTTCCCAATCACCCCCCCCCCCCCCCAAGGGACCTGAGGGTTGCCTTTCTTAAACTTTTTTCCGTTTTTC
>JBBBVU010000022.1:7461734-7476288 GCA_037177055.1 Atherinosoma microstoma | reverse complement strand
GTGTGTGTGTGTGTGTGTGTGTGTGTGTGTGTGTGTGTGTGTGTGTGTGTGTGTGTGTGTGTGTGTGTGTGTAGATTGCCCTGGCAAACTGCCAGTCGCTCAGTCTCCCATTACCACTGTGTGTGTATAAGCGTGCATGTGTGTGTCTGAGTGTGCAACGGGTGCCTGTCAGCGTGACGGGCGTTTCCATGGCAACGCCAGAGCAGGTTCCAGATGTAATGCATCATAATTCTACAGGATTGTTCACAACCATACGCACACATGCAGGAACACACGCACACAATCAAGTACACACACATTAAACTGGTCGTAGACCTTTGCTTCACCATGCAGATTATTTTTCATCATGATAGACCTTTTTTCATTTAAATATAATTTTCCCCTTTAATTATCCTCCATTCTGAGATGAACCATTGTATGCTTGGATCTAGAGGCATATCTCTGACCCACACACACACACACATATGCACATACACAAGTTTAGTTCACCTTCAAATGCTTTTCTTTCAGATCAAATAAATTGCATTTTACAGTTGCATCCATTAAATATGAAGTTTGAACTTACAGTCAATTCATTTATCTTATAGCAGAGCACAGGGAATTAATCTTTATTGTTACGGTTTTGGTACAGATTAGAAACATTAGATCTGCTTTTAAATCAGAGGGCGTCAAAGATGGTAAATGATCAGAGTTTAAAAACAGCCTATAGTTAGCTCTTTCTCTTTCACTTTCATTTGCTAAGCCAACCTGATGGTAGCTACAGCCTCATAAACAGAGGAGTCATACCTGCAACTCCCTCTAAGATGAAGTAGTTAAATATTTTCATTTGAAGGATGGTTCACTGGCTTTTGAAATGTTTCATTAAAAAAAAAAAACTACATTTGGCTCATTGTCATTAGGCTACCATAAAACAGATGAAATACTCTGCATCATTGTTGAATTTCTCCACGAAGATCAATAAAGTAACTATCTATCTATCTATCTATCTATCTATCTATCTATCTGATCAACTGCAGGAAGCAATATTGACTATTTTCTGAGATTGATTTAAAATGGGCACACCAGTTATTCTGTGATGCTGACAATTATTGGTCATGTTTGTTATCATGAAGCAGGAACAGCTCATTTATTTGATCACAATCAATCACTAAGACATTTTACATCTTCCTTAATACATATCAACTCTTTCCCAAGAAGGAAAAACTACAAGAGAAAAAAAAATGATTTTGAATAAAACATTAAATGTTGGTAAGATTTAGAGGTTTGCATTAACAGGCAAATCTAAACATACATCCACAAGAACATTTTTCCTCTCTCAGTGTCTTCATACACACATTCCTGCCTTTTCCGTTCCACTCTGGTCCCCCTTTTTTATATATATCACTTACTCCTCATGCAAAGCTTCTCTATTTTAAAAGCCTTCCTTCTCTTCTTAATCTCTTCACCCTATCTAACCTCACCATCTTTCCCACTATGTTGTCCTCCACCATAACTCTCAGCAGGCCTCCAGTAAAACCCAGTTACTCGTGCTGTTAATCCTCCACAGTGTGGAGGACCCAGCATGTGAGAGACAAAAGAGGGTGTAAAAAGGAAGGAGGGCTGTAAAAGTGTGTCTCATTGTGTGCGCATGTGTGTGTGTGTGTGTGCGTTGAATTTCTATCTACATGACTTATTCATGTAGAATTACAGTGTAGGATTACAGTTGGTCCAAATACACACACTCAGACACTCAAATGCCCCTTGTAGGTTGACCAAACAACAACAAAAAAGGGGACATTTTCTTTTAGGTGTCATTTACCAATTTTAGGTTGAGATAATATCTGTCATTCAATGTTTGATGTGTGTTGGGTTGAAGATTGAAAAGATGGTCTTGATCATATAAGACTTCATAACTTTTCTACTTTAGTGTCAAATTAAGTACAACATTTTCTGTCTGGTGTTGTCAGTCTACTTGTTATAGAGGACATTTGACCCACTTTTCTTCTTCACAATGCTACCTCAGTCCATTGTGGTTTGCAGACACTTATTTATGCTCTAGCCACAGGATTTCAATCAGGATTGAGGTCTGGATTTTGACTAAACCATTGAAACCACTTGATTTTCTTATTCAGATGTACTGTTGTAAATTTGTTGGTGCTTTTGGGATATTTTCCGTTCTATTACTCAGTTTTAGCCAAGCTTTAGCTGTCAGACAGCCTCACATTTGACCGTAAAATACAGGAGTTAATGTTCTTCTTAATGGCTGCTGAACAAACCCAAATCATCAGTCCTCCTCCATTGTGATTGACAGTTGGCATGGGTGTTTGTGTTGATATAATGTATTTTGTTTGTGTCTAGCATGGTGCCGTGCAAGCATCTCCACGTTGGTCTTGTCTGTCCAAAGGACGTTGCACCAGCAAGAGAAGAAGATATCTACCCAATGACTGATTGTGACCAGAGCAAGATGGAAGAATCTGTAAAATCTGTCTGCTCTTACGATGGGAAATATGATCAACCCAAGACCGCTAGGATCTGATGCAGCTCCATAATTAGCCGTTATGTACTAGAAACTGAAGTTGTCCTGCATTAACCAGTAAATGAATGAGTTTTCTCCTTCAGTAACTCTTGGTGCAGCGCTGCCTCTGGCGGAGAGTGGAACACGTTATTTAAAGGGTCTGATTCGTTTGAGTAGTGCAGCGTGAACAAAATCTCGGTCGGTCTCGAGTCTAGCAGACTATCCTGGTGTGATTGCACCCTGAAGCACCTCTATGTCAACGTCAAGCACACATTTATTAAGGAAGAAAGGAAGCTCACATAATACACAACATGAAAAGCCAAAGACCAGAAACTTGGAAACAAAGACACTAAACTAAATTTTTCTGAAGACAATTGGTTTTTCAATGTACACCAAGCTGTTTCTTTCTAATTATTAGTAGAATAACTTAAAAACAAGTGTGAAAACTACCTTGTTTGGTTTTAACATGATCCTTTTTTTTTTAGTGTTGCAGAGTTTTACTGCAGCAATTCACACTCCGAACACACTTTCTCAGTTCCTGTCTTCCCCCAACCATCTCCATATCAATAGCAGCAGGACAATCAGCGAGCTGGTTCACACCAGCAGCCTGGCACACACATACACACACGTCCCCACACATGCACACACACTCACACAGACCCCTCATTTCTCCTGCACTCTCAGCCAGGTCCTATTGTGGGTTTCACTTTCACAGTATTTGTGATTAAAACTATATCTACAAACTGTGTTCATATTTTTCTTCAATGTCTGACACATTCTCATGTCATTGTGTTGTTTATCCCACAATAAACACAAGGATAAGAATAAGAATATAACAAGGATGTTATAATAACATCCCAGAAGAGCCCAGTTACTTTTCATACGGACACTTTCAATGTCTTAAAACCCTATATTTGCAGCAAAAACAGAGCAGAAAAAAACAATGTGTATAAAACCAACTGCATTGTTTTTGCTTTGAAAGTAATCATAAAAATGGTCTGAACCAGGCTAAACTGAAAAACAGAGGCTCCAGTAAGAATTAAATGTCTTTAAACAGAAAGGAGAATACTGCAAATCAGTGCAGCTGATTGTAGTTTTGATCCTAAAAATGTGAAGAGGAGTGATTCTTTGTGGCAACTGGTTTGTTTTGGGAGTTTTACCCAAACACTGTCATTAGCGTAAGACTTAATACAGAGAAAGCTGTGATGTCTGAAAATGCAAAAGTCCTCTCACAGCAACTGGAACTTTTTTGTAAGCCGTGTAACACGTTGGTTTTCTTTTCTCTCGTGCCTATGAATAATTTTAAAAAAGCAGAAAAAAATTACATAATGAATTGATAAATGAAGTAATCCTAGAATATGATAATACCTATTTATGTAATGAAAGTAAAGAAAAACTACTTTGAAATAAATTACCGTAATGCTGTATCAAATATGCTCAATATACAGTTGAATATATTATCTGCACATCCTGTGTGTTTGTGTTTGTGTGTGCATCAGAATGCTGTTTAATCAATTTCCATAATTCCCATAACCTCCCTTATTCCCTCCCCTCCTTATGATAATCAACCGTTACCATGGATATGCAAATGAAACAAAATAATACTCCCTCATCCAATCAGGGATACAAGGGAATTTCCCCTCAACGCAAACAAAACACAGGGTACACAAATTAATAGATAACATACCCAAGTCAGAGACTAACCTGAATTTTTTTAAAATTAATTTATTTAAACACATTTGAGGATATTCTGCACATATGTAAAGATACTGTGTGTGTTTTAAGGGGAGTTCATTGTCTTTTTCCTTGCATACATACACACACACATGCTCCATCATAAATAAGGTGTCTAGACAGCACAGCCGTGGGCCTGCCCTCTGGTGTGGTCGGACATACAAATCAACAGAATGACAAAAGACATGAAGGGAGAGAGGGCAGGCTCTTGATAAATATGCAAGATTGGCCCAATCCATGAGGAAAAACTGATTAGTCTGATTGCCTTGGTTTGCTGGAAGTCACTATGATGCACACACACAAGTAGACACACATGTTGGCAGAATAACACAGGGGAGAAGAAAAAAGAAATAAAAAATCTCCAAAAGATGCCCTCTCTCTCTCACATGCACACACACATAAAGAAAAGGTAAACATCATCTTCACCATCCTTTTAACTAATCAATGTGATAAAACCCAAAAGCTCTTTGGCTTATTACTTAGATGAGACATTTCTTTATTACATCCTTTCTTAAATATATATACATTTATCTAATTAAGTAAATGAAAAGGAGGGATATTCATACAGTTATCAACGATTTACATGTGTGTTAACCATAGTAGTAGTAACACAAATAGTTCTTTGTGTTATGGAAGGAGATGATTTTAGAAAAAAAAGTCCAGTTAAAGATGTAAAGAAGGAGTCTTTTTTTTAATTAACTTTTGTGTTTAAATATGCAAATGTGGTGTTACTTAATAAAACTTTATTTGCACAAATACTTAGAGGACATAGTAGAGAAAAATAAATGTTTCAATGAGGATTTCAAATACCTGCCTGGGAGTGTATTGAAGCAACACTACATAAGTTTCCGAATTTAAAACTCTGTGCTTCTGACTTGTTTTGATGACAATGGCCACGGTTACTTGATATTTTTTAATTCTGAATTAAATTATTCTGAATTAAAGTATTCTCCTTCGGGTTTACAAGGAAATAGTAATTCCGAATTGAGGTTTACATGGAAAACACGTTTATTCGCCTTTACTCAGTTCCGCTTTAGATCTGGGGTTTAGCGAGGGTTCTGATTGGACAAGGGGCAGAAGTGACGTACTTGTGTTTACCGGAGGAAAACAAACTCCACTTCCTGTTTCTTTTGTTTTTGGCTACAACATGGAAAACCACATATTAAGTACCATTTTCGCTTGATCTTGATTCTAGTTTTGAAGCAGCAGCTCGACGTTGGCATACTGCTTCCCTTTCACTTAAATAGTCTCGGCTCAAATCCAACGCTTGTTGCTGGCGGCCACCTGCCAGCACAGAATATGTGCATCATCGCAACAGGACAAGGGAACGAGCATGCACAGAAAAACCCGAATTAATTTTTAAGTGAAATGAACATGATTGAGGAATTATTCAATTCGGTTTTAAATGAGAATAAACCAACCACCTACTTGGAATTATGCAAGAACAAGAATCAACACCAGACTGACTTTTACTGCCTGGAGAGAGCTCAAGACAGAAAATGTGCCTTTCTTAGTGGGAAAAGCTCACTAGTGCTGCCATAAAACATGTTACAGAAGCTAAAAAGACCCAAACCAATGTATGTAATCTTGGGGGTTGTGGCTCAAAAGGTTTTAGAAGCACTGTTTGAGTACAGGGTACAAAGCAAGTGGTTGTAATTTAGGATAGTTTGCTAGACTTGCTACGGTTGAGGTCTCGGTTCAGTTGAAAGGTGCAACATTCTTCTGGTAGGAGTTCACTTTCACACTCGCTTGGGTTGGTCTTGGGTTGAGCATATTTGTATCAGAACTTTTACCGTGCTCTTCCACATTTGACCCGGAGCCAGAGCCAGCTACCGTCCCACATGTGCATTTGTTTTGATTGAGTTTACCCACAATGCCCTTTGCTTTGTAGTACGTCTCCTGTATTTGGTTCACTTGAAGTGGACCAGTGTTCGCTTCTTTGGTCTGAATCCGAGGTTGTTCATGCATTCATACCACCCCAAATGAAGCAGACGTTCCAAGCAAACGAACGAGGATTCTGATCAAAAGGGCTGGTGTGAATGTGTGACTGTCTCAACCAGGAGACAATAATAACTGTGGTGGACATCCACATATGAAAATGAAGAAAGCTCTTTTTCAACTCTACTTTCATCTTGAAGAATTTCTTGGACATTATATTCTATCCTGAAACATGCCAATCAGCTACAAGTGTGTTTGTCAGCTCAGACCTATTTTAATCTACACCAGGTCAGACATAATGTCCATTCCCCATGTTTGCATAAAGTCCTCTTTGAAATAGGCAGAAATCACCTCTAGCAATTCCCTTTTTGTGCGCATTAGCGGACGTTTTTACTGTCTTCTTTAATCTTTTTATTCATATCCTCTAAATGAACAGCATTTAGTACTACCGAGTACCAATTAACGTAAAATCTCACGGTACCATGTGTTGGTACCTAAGTGCCAGGGATTGTCATTTTTAAAATGGTGATAGAAAAATCTGAAGGCCGTCCGTTATTTTGATAGATTGCAATTCACAACCCCGACCACTGGGTGGCGAGAGAGCACATTAATCAGCTATTGTCTTGTAACTACTACGGTCTCAGACCAGTGGAGCTGAACCCCTGGAGCAGAAGGAGCGCATGCTGCGGGATTTCCTCCCGTGGAAGCAAATGCTTGTGGAATTCAGCCTCCAGAACACCAAAATATCCGCAAAAAATCATCTGTCCGAGGCAAAAGTCCATCTAGTAAAGCGGTGAGCTCTCTATCACCTCTGTACTCTGTGCTAAAACCTGAGATTCAGGGGGCGTCAAAGATTTCACAGGTCTCACTCTGACAGATTTTCTAGAGCTAAATCCAACCCGCCTCACTCCAACATATTCTTTCTATCTGAACATATTGAAACTATTTTCAGTACGAGGAGCTGTGTTTTAATTTGTGTAACATTAAGAAAAAAACACTGCTAAGTTGCATTTAACCGCTTACATGTTAGTGTTGTTTGAATAGAAACAAATGGATGTTGCTTTAATATATTAGTTAGGAATTAGCTTATAAGTTGAAAATAAGAAATAAATATGTTATTCCCACTTAAACACAAAAGTACTGAAAATTGGAACCGATGGGTACCGATACCAATTCCCAGTACCGGGAATTGGTACCGTATCGGTTTAAATGTGAAAGGTACCCATCCCTACTACTTACAGTCAATAGCAGCTCTCTGAGTTATGAAAGACCGAATTTACATGATACATACAGCTGCTTAAATATTGTGTATGCATTTATTTATATATTCATCCACAGTTTCTATTTTTCTGTTGATGAGACTGCAGTTTAATTAAATTCCTTTGTGCATCACTATTACCAGAAAAGTCTGAACAAGGACAGAAAATCACTTCCTTCTTGTAAATGCATGAGTTTGCAGAAAAGAAAAGAAAAAAAAACCTTCCTTCGTGTAAATGTAATGACCTAAATGCCTGCCAGTGTGAGCTTGTATGTAAGAAGAAGAGAGATATCCCACCTCTCTGCTTTTGAACTCAACAGGGCAACACTAGCCCATGGCAAAGACACACACACAGAGAGCATGGGTAGCCTGAGATGCTCATTGTTATTCTGCACACTGCTGTGGTCACAGACAGGGCCAGGCAGGAGTCCGGGGACACACACACACATATTCACAGTGGGAGACACAGGGGCTCATGTTGTCAAGGCACATAACAAATGCTAAATACCATACAAGATTAAGAAATACAAAAGCTGCCCGAATTTGCATGCACACAATCGTGTATGTTGCAACACACACACACGCACACACACACATTCCATCACTGGCAGAGAAACATCTGCCACTAAAAGTCATTAAAGCCTCCTTCTTTCATGAAACATCGGTACAAGACTGACTGAGCTGTAAAAACACAAGCTACAAGCCTGTTTGTTACGACTCCATGACACCCTGCAGTGTTCCAGCAGCCATGTCTGCTGCTCTGTTTGTCTTTCATTTTAAGATACCTGCACATTACAAATCTATTACTGGAACAGAATGGTATCTCAATATTTTTTTTTATCCTAAATTTGACTTTGACATTGATTTCACTGTTGAACTTGTTTTATCACAACTTTCCACTAGAGGCCATTAAACCAAAGCGACTAGCGTCACCTGTTCCTCACCGGTTTAGACAGAGAGGTCATGAAACAGCTGAACGAGACCAGTTCAAACCGGTCACCTCGCCGGCTCAGATAGAGTGTGTTTATGTCCTGGAATGGCTGAAGGTTCTGCTCCGGCTGACCTCTGAAACCTCAGATAAACTTGAGTCAGTCTCCCACACCACACATGAACCGGTAGAGGATTTGACCCCTAAAGCCCTGCCGCACCCCCAAAAGGCACAATCCCTCTGTTGCAGAGCCATGCAGTAAAAAAAGCCCTACAAACACCAATATTTATTATTTCATTTATCAGACACTATTTTTTATGGAAAAAAGTTTGGATGAGCTTGAAAATTCCTGATATTTTAAAATATGTATATAATCTTGATCCTTTGTAAATGTACGTGCATGTATTTCCATTTCACACTTATGTACCAGTGCAGTTTTCTAAGAAAATGTCAATTCTTTTATCCCATTGTTTTACCCTCCAGAATAAAAACGGACTATCTGATTGGTCTTATTTATAGAGAATGTGAAGAAATGTCTTGTGTTAGATAAGGGGAGGGAAGTGTTATTCTTTAATGAATGACTTTCTATTTACAACCATTGCTGCTTTGTTTTGCTAAAAACAAGCAAATCTAATGGAGAAGAGATGGAGAATAAAAAGAAAAAGAGGACATTTCTTATTGAGGGTAAGTGAATTTCAGCTAATCAACAAGCTGGTTGTGACTGAATCTGTTTTTTGAAAATTCCACCCTTGAACTAAAATTTATTAAAGTAGACGATTATAATATTTCTAAATATATTCAGGGATCATTTTGTCTTATGGAGTCTTATGTATTTTGGGTCCCAAGTTTGATAAACAAACCTTGTTTTGATTAAGAATGTCTTAAAAAAAAAAAAACTATTTTCTAACATGAAACAAATTTCCATGTAAATTCCTAAATATGCTTAAATTTAAACTACTTTAGACAGAGTTTTATGAACAAAGTAGATAAATCTGAATGATTTTAAGACAAATCATAGAGATGGAACAAACAAACACAAAAAGAAGCCAAGTCTTGGTTTCAGCTTTTAGTTTTTGCTTTTATAATCTTTTTTTTCTTTTACTTTTATTTAATATTTGCTGGAAAAAAAAGTTATAAATGTAAAAGGTCAACATCTACATTTAAAACCGCTGGTTTGAATTTAAAACTTGCTGTATAACACAAGTTTGAACTAAAAAATAGCTAAAGCTCGATAGTAATTGTAGCGTTGCAGAAGGAAAATATTTCCATCTGAAATGAGGCAGGAAAAAATAAAGTTGCACGAAATGAAAAAAACGCTAAGTACTTGCAAATGTACTATGTTTTAGATTCACTTTATACTGAAATATAATTTAGGCTTTGCATGCTTATGTCTTACGGGCTCAGTTTAAACGACTGTTGATCTGCAATTAAATTGTTTTCTTCTGTTTATTTATACAGTTTTTAATGATTTTTGCAGTTATTAGGAAAAAACTGTGATAATGAAATTGAAAAACAATTCAATATAATCATTTATGGTTTATAAAGAAGAATATTGCAACATGCAAACACCCAGAAACTGAATGAAAAAAAGAAAGAAAGAAAAAAAGCATCTACAATACAAACAGCCCCAGCTTGAGTTTGCAGAATTGTGCGTAGTGATGGACTATGTTGTGTACTTATTATCCACATACTTATTGGAAGAGGGTCCTTTACTCAATGATCACAAGTGCGTAACGCCCATAACACCCCAAACAAGTGTTTGCAGCTGCCTCAGACCCTAAACAAGCCAATCTGCATAAACCAGCACAAGCACATACAAGGGCACACAGTCTGGTCTTTATCAGGCGGCGCTGGCACTGTGCCCTGAGACGTCGGCACTCATCACGGACACAAAAGGAGGGAACACAGACGAAAAGAGAAAGAAAGGCAAAACAAAGAAGGTGAAGGCTAAAATAAGCACACGGGAAGAAACGAGCTGCAGCGGACATCCAGGAGACAGAAAAGTACTGAAGGCTGAGATATAAAATCTTACAAAGCGTACCTCGTCTCTGATTCACGACACCCTGGGAGAGCAGGAGGGATGTTGCTCTTGATTGCTACAGGGTCCACCTGTCTGACTGTCTTTCTGCATCTCTGTGTGTCTGTCTGGCATCTGTACCCCTCTGTTGTGTCTGACGTCTCATCTTTTCTCATGTGCTGGCAAGTGTCCTGATATTTTTCACATCTAAATCTGCCATGTAGTTGGGTTATTTTGGTTTGTTTGTCTCAGGGCACTCTTCTGTTCATCTTTCTGACTCTACCTGGAAACATCTGTCAGTGTGTGTCTGTGCTAATCAGCTCATCATCAACACTAACAGTTTACTTCTGTCTGTCTGCTGCACCCCGTCCTTCCCGGACTTACACACAAAGAAGCACAGATGGATACTATTTCAGCAATTACAGGTTCCAGAGGAAAAATAGCTCTGGTGGAAGCAGTTGGTGAAGTTTAGGAGGCACCGAGGAGGACATGCAGTCCACAACAGAAGGGGGATGCCTTTTTTTTATAACAGCATTACAGATGCCATACTGTTCCGAGTGACCTTGCATCTCTCCGTCAAAAGGTTTGGACTGAAGCCAAGCTGGGCATCCCACACCCATAAGATTCCCCCTGTTCCATCCCAGCATGCTTTGGCACGACACTGAGCGATTGCTCTCCCAGCAGGAAAACGTGGAGGACCCCGAACGAAAGACAGAGAGAGGCTGGATCGTTGCCATGTCTTCCTTGTAGAGAGTTAATGAGGCAGGAAAAGCTTGGATACACTTCAAGCATCAACATGCACACCAGCACAGACGGCAGCCATACTGATCATGCTTTCCATATTTAGTGTAATGTAAAAATAAATAAATCAACATGTTGCATGTTTTGTTTTTTTCCAAGTAAACTTCTTATTGTCCTTTAAAGCCGTGCGAAGGAAATATAAAGCTAGAAGAACGTTTGGTGTTCAGTGTGAGCATCCTTACCGGGCATGTAAGGGAAGGTGTTTCTGTACGCAGTAGCTGTCTCAGATTTTACAGACAGCTGTTTGCATGAGAAGCTAACATGATGTCCGATTTTATGGAAGGGAAAATAAAGGGAGAAAGATTAACTGAAGGAGAGAGATGACAACAAGGACAGATGGAGTCAGAAAGAACTGACTTTTATGGAAAATAACAGATGTAGGAAACTGTTAAAAGATGTCCAGAGAGGGGCTCTGGACGAGGGGAATATTTGGAAAACGAGCAAAAACGATTAACAATCAAATTTAAAGAAAATTTTTTGGGAAACCATTCACTCCGAGGGAGAATTCTGAGTGACCAATTAACCCAACATGTATGTCTCTGGACTGGGGGAGGAAGCCGGAGTACCCAGAAAGAACCTACGCATACAGGGGGAAAACATGCAGACTCCAAAAAGTCCTGTTTTCTTTTATTTATTTACTATTTCTAACTGCTACCTGTTTCATCATCGATCTATTTTAACCAAGTGCATAGTTTATATGAAATCTTTTATGTATGTTTTCATACATGTTGGTCTTATTTGTTGCTACTATTTTTCCTCATGGGTTCCTCCACATCAGGAGCTACGCCTGCTCTGACGTACGGTCATTTCCATGGCGATTGTCTTTTTCTGGGTAGTCGGGGCCTTGCACTGCATCCCTATGGTTGTGATGCGGACCTGGTCTGGCCTGATCTGGGTGGTTCCTGTGGTGACGACCTCTTTGGTCATGAGTGGGGTAGCTCTCGACTTGGATGGACTCCTAGGTTATGGTCTCCTCACCTGGTTCATTGGTGCCAAGAAATATTTCCGTTCATAATTTTTCTTTAGTTTGTTTTATAGCGGGATATAACCTCCGTCTGTTCAATTTGTGTGTGCGTGTGAGAGAGTGAGTATAATTAGGTGTGTGCTCTGATTTGTTGTTTTTATTATGGAAAGCACTTTACGCTGTTGTTATGCATGAAAAGCGCTGAGGACGATGTGACCCGGTGTAGCATCATATCAGCCCTGTTAACCTTGAGTTGGACCTTGAAGGCAGCATGGCTGATGCCTTCTCTTGTTAGTTTTTTTGTTTAAAATGTTGAAAACCAGGATGATCACTTGAAAGAAAAAAAAAAGATGGAAATAATTCTCAATTTCAAAATATCAAACTTCAAGGTAAATGAATCAGAATTTTTGTGTGATACTGCTTTCATAATAAGCCACAAATACTTAATTATTAATAACGTGAAATGTAGACAACTATTGTAATAAATCAACCGTATATTAATACTCATAAAAACAAAAAAAAATGCATTTTATGTATAGTTTCTTTTATTTCCCATGTAAACAGGAAACACTCATTTTTCTCAGATAAATAATTTCCATCCAGCAGCTATTTTCTTTAAATTAAACATTTACAAAATTAGAAAGAAAACAAAACACATCACAGAGGTTGAAATCATAAATATTCACAGTATCTGTTTTGAAGTAATCGCAGTCTCTTTTCCACAACCCTCTGTATGCACGCTTGTGCGAGGCAAATGAAATGACTGACTCGCTTCTCAGCAGAGCGTAAGACTTCCTCTGTTTGCTGTAACCTTGCAGGTTCAGGTTTTATAAAACGTAGCTGCTGGCAGTCCTGAGCGGATCGCGATCTTGTGCAAATTCCTCGAACTTAAGACAACTTGCAAGAATTGGCATTTCATTCTTTGACATTCATTTTCATATTTTTCAATAAAGTGCTTTTCCTTCACAATTTGCTTATTAGCATTTTGGATGATGCATGTCGGATTTAACAGATGTTAAGGTGATACAAAAAGTATCCTGGTGAAAAGAATAAAAGAAAAAAAAAAAGAAAAACAAAAAAGAGAAGTGAATAAACTAAATCCAGGCACTTTTTGGTCTAAGAAAGGAAAAACATTATTCAAGTAAATCTTTGTTTCTCACAGTTAATGTAACATAACTGAGTTGGGCTTCGTGTCGTCTTCCTCCTGTTACCACCGGCCGCCCACCTCTCCTACACTCTCATCTTTGCTGCTTTTTGACTTCTTTTGTCTTCTTCTGTCTCTGTCCTGCAGCACTGGGCTGGCCTGTCTCTTCTCCTTTTTCTGCTTCTGTGTTTCTCTCCCTTCTTCTCCTCTCTTGTCGTCTTTGCTGTTCTCATGGCTTGCTGATGAGCTGACGCTGCTACTGCTGCTGGGTCTCCGTCTCTCCTCCAGTCTTTCAGCCTTGCCCTCCCTCCGACTCCCCCCTTCTCCTCCTCGCCTTGCCACCACCTCTGGATTCTCTCGGTCCCCTTTGCCATCTATCCCAGCCTTAAACATCTTTCCTGGCTTCCTCTTTTCTCTTTCTACCCTGCTTTCGGGTCGACTTTTGCTTCGCACTGATTCCCAATCAGGAAACCCTCTTTGAGGGCCTCCGAAGGATTCAAAGGGAAGCAGGTCTCTGTGGTTGGAGAAGAGGGGAGGTGGGGAGTAGTGCGTCCTTGCAGGTCTGTCTTTATCTCCGTAGCTGGCTGAAAGACCTTGGTGATTACCGTAGTGTTGGAAAAGATCTTTGTCTTTACTTTTCAATACCGGTGACGCGTCTCTGTGAAATCTGGGTGGATTGTGATCAGGCAGGTTGGTGGATCTGCTCGTCTCGTTGCCTCCCCTGGAGGATTTCCAGCTGTGACGGGATGAACTCTTGCTGCCTCCCTGGCTGCCTCCTCGCCTCTCTGTGTCTTGCAACGCCGAGGAAGAGAAGGACTGAGAGGAGGAGGAGGAGGAGTTTCTGTTCTGCACAGAATTTATTTTGCTGCGCTCCCAGTCTCTCCTTCTCTCTTCTTCTCTTCCTCCTTGTTTTGACCTTTTACTCTCTTTCTGTCTCTCACTCTCCCCTCTTCTATCTCTGTCCCTCTGCCTCTCTGTCCCCGTCTCATCGTCTCCATCTGCAAACGCAATGCTGCCAGTTATGCCGCAGCCACTAGAGGGAGCCACACCCGACAGTGACCCTGACACAGAGAAGTTTCTCTCCTTCTCCTTGTTTCTCCCTCTAGCTCTGTCCCTGTCTTTCTCTCCCTCCACTGACCTTCGTCCCTGTTGTTCATTGTCTCCCACAGCTTCTCTGCTGGTCTCTGTCACTGATGGACGAAACAGAGCCACAGTGTCAGTGTCAACTCTGATCTCTCCGTGATCCTGCTCTTCATCATTGTCCCATTTGGAGCAA
>JBBBVU010000022.1:7444268-7456420 GCA_037177055.1 Atherinosoma microstoma | reverse complement strand
GGTCAATGGTGGGGCGGCTCCTGGTGTGGACGGGTCCCTAAGATATCATTTCCTCACAGCGGTGTCAAGCCATTTGTTTTTTAGCTCAAATTATATTATTACAAAATCGTTTCAGTTAAAGAGACAGAAATTAGAAGGAAGATTTTTAATTTTATGCAAAGAGGGGGGGCATCAGGTGTTTGCGTTGGGTGTGTGTGTATGTGCGTGCGTGCGTGATGATGAATGTGTGAAAAGTGAAAAAGAGTATATTGATTTTGATGTTTTATACTTATTATTTTTTAAATTGTTGTTTTTATGATGTGAAGCACTTTGTGATGCATCATGTATGAAAGGTGCTATATAAATAAAGTTTGATTTGATTTGATATGAATGTACTGTTGAATAATCTTCATCTTCTGCACTGGCACTTTTGTAAATGTGTCTCACCTCAGGCATGAAATGCATCACACAAATAAATGTTAACTTGACTGAGTTGAGTGAACTAAATAGATGTTTGGTTGGCTTCAACCGCAGCAACAAGCAGCCCGAACAACAAGGACATAATGATTCTGAATTTGTGGGATTTATCAACAGCTGATTACTTACTAACATGTGTACGACTGGCCTTAGTGTGTTTGATAAATGTCGAATTTTTTGTACTTGCGCACAATCTGGATTTTATTTACGCACAGATCAAGATAAAGAAAAAGTAGATCAACGGAGACCAAGGTCCTTACATCTCATCTATTTACCTCATTTTAATAACTGGTAAGTTGGTCATTTTTTTCCCATGATGACTGTGCGTATTATAAAATCTGAAATATATCCTTTGCCTTTCGTCTTTCTTTCTTTGATACCTGTACCACTCCTTGGGGATGAGGACAGGGATGGAGGACGAGGAGGTAGAGGAGCCGAGAGGAGGAATGGGAGCACTCTGGGGGTTGCGAAGCATCCAATCAGGTGTGGGTGGTGGGTATCCAGGGGGGTAACTGCTGTGAGGCTGGTGAGTTGGGATGAATGTGTGAAAAGGGGGATAGGGAAAAACACCAGACGGTGTAGCCGAGTATGTAGATGAGGATGACGAGGAGGTGCTAGGCTGCAGGGTGCTTGATTCAGTCAATCCTCCCGGGGGACAACCTGAGGAAGAGGGGGCACTAATGGGAAGATACAATAAGAGAAAAGGACATCAGTCTTAAAGTGAGAGGACAGCAACATAAACAGACCAGTAAAAACACACACTTCCCATACCTGTCCCATGAAGCTGATGATCCAGACAGTCTCTGGGTTGTATCTGTGGATTCAGAAAAAATTTATGTTTCCCATCATTCTTCACCCATCTTACATTTAAGACCCACTTTTAAACTGTATGGAATAACTCCTTTACTTATTAACCAACCAAATACAAATTCACAAAAAAGCATAGTAAACATTGAGGAATAAAATAAAACAGAAAAAAACACTTTGAAGTTACTTACCTGAGGGGGTATGATTTTGATTCCCACCGACTGTCTGAGGCTGCTCTGCCACTGGAGTATCGTTCACCTGATCAGACACAAGCGTCACAGGGTGCCATAGGCTGCGGAGTGTTGATGAGCTTTAATGTTGCGTCTGCTTCCACTCACCAGTGATGCTGCATCAGCGGGAGATTTGTCAGAAACCAACTCAGAAGGGTCAGCAGCTGCTGAGTCATTGCTCATCTTTCCTTCAGCCTCACTGAGTAAACATTAAAAAAAAACCATCACAATCATTTCACCTGGAAGCTGGAAACACACAATCAGCTCACATCTTGCACAATCAATGAAATCGCTCAAATAGGCTCATCTTGTCTTCTTTCTTTAAATGTATTTCACTGGTTCTTCTTTAAGACAAGGTTTTTAGGTAATAGATGTTGGTTTTTACCTTAAACAAGCATCTACTAACTAAAACATTGAAAGAAGAAACAGTGAAATATAAATCAGCTGTTATCTTAAACCAAATCAAAGCAAAAATCACATTCTCCCTCAATATTACAGTACACTTTAGAAATCTGAGTCTGCTTGTGTGTTCACATACTTGTCAGATGTCATTAAAGGTTTTTGCACAGATTGGAGAGACGTGCTAGACGTGTTGTCAGCAGAGGTCGGGTCTGTTGCTACAGGGGAAACGTCAGAAGCCTGAGATAATGGTGGAGTTCTTGCAGCCTTTGGATGGTTCAGGAAAGAGTCATATAACAGAGAGAATATAACAGGAATCAGAATAAATAGCTATGAGGACACCTGCTGTAATGGAAACCATAAAGAGTATTTTTGCAGATGATAAAAGCATTGAAATTGTCAAAAATGCAGCCAGAAATTTCTACAAGCAAATGAAAACGCTGATTTAAGAACAAATGTGTGTGAGGCTCACCTGCTGGCTGCAGAGTAGGTGGACAGGCTTCTGCTGGCTCTGCAAACTGAGTGGGGGAGGTGTAGGGACAGGGCTCGGAGTCGGAGTTGCATTCTGGGACTGAGACGTGTCGCAGCTTCTTCGCGGTTTTTTAACGTAGCCTTGTTCTTTCTCAAAGTTGTTTACAGCCTTTGTTTGGAGACAGAAAACAAATGCTGTTAGTACATCTTCATACCAAAGTTTTAGAAAAAGAGACTCATCAGGTGGGAGATTTTCTATCACTCAGTCAATTCACCTGTCTGAGAAATTTATTTGCTATCAAGGTATCAGGGGAGACGTCTGACTGGCTACATGTTGGGCAGACGTGGTCCTCTGAATCGAGCAAAGTGGTGCGAATACCTGAGTGGGAGAGACCGTTCAGATGTGAAGACTCAAACAGAAAGATCCATTTGTGATGTTGCACATGCTGATTTCTTGAATCAAACACAAATTACTTCCACAAAAATACACAATGGTTCTGCAAATTTTACAACCAGATTCTTCTCCTTCTTATAAAGCCTGTGTGTCGGGCTGCATATAAGGAAAACAAGTGATATGCAATATAATTCTTGAATACTGTGATAATTTGATAGCGATCAACAAATACTGGAATATGCTGTGTATTAACTTCCTCTTTCCAACATGTTAGCATTAAGGTTGTCTGTGTGTGTGTGTGTCTGAAGCTCACAGTCGTCACAGTAGCTGTTTCCACAGCAGGGTATGACCACAGCGTCATTCAGCAGGTCGCGACATATCAGACAGAGGAGCTCATCAGGGATGGGATCATCCTCGCCTTCAGATTTCTGTTGCTCCTGTGGAATAAACGGAGGCCTCTCCTTCTTTCCGATAGCATATGCTTGACTATGGACACACAACAGTACAAGCGGCATAAAATCACATCTGCGTTTTATAAGAATTAATTTAGAGGATGTCTTGAAGAACAACAACAAAAAAGTACTAGTGAAAGAGGGACAGTATGACAGAAGGCAGCAGAAAGATTGGATAAAACAATCCCTTCTGTTTCAGTGGCACTTTTTGAGCAGCAGGTAGGCTTAAATGTTAGCCAACTAAAACAGGAAGTGTATTTACAGGCCTGCAGTCAGTCATGTTTATATCATTTGATACAGAGTTTGAATCATACATATAAAGCTTCATTTTTTCCCCCCACTTATATTCAACAAAGACAACTAAGCCAACACTGCCTCTGACATTTTTTCTCCCTCCAACCATCAAACCTAGCCAAGAAGTCAATACTTGCCAATAAACAGACATCAAGTGATACTTCATGGATCGTGTGGACGACGGCTGCACAAACATCTCATCGGCTCATAAAACCTCAATTTACACCAACGTTTGTTCCTAAATTTAACAGCAAAAGCATTTAAGATAAAGATTTTCTGTAGTCGGACTTTAATTGATTTATCACCAGTTAATCAGCCCGACTGCAATAATTCTGCTTCAGAATTTGCTCTGGCCTTTTGTTTAACCAGTTACAACCTCAGCCTTTGTTTTTAAAAGGTTGCTCTTGTCTGGTAAAACTTGACCATTTTACTTTTTAAAAATGCATTATTACTTTTGTTTATTTTTTTCTTTTATTATTTTATGTAATTTAAATTTCATTGTCACTGAATGAACTAAAAGTTTTTACTCTAAATCACTGACTTTGCCCTTTCAGACCTGAAAGGGAAGCTGGTATATGATGCATAAGGTCGCAAAGGGTCAAGCTTGTACTCAACATAACCAATCATTACTTCTATTAAATCTATATGAATTATTGTGTCATAAAAAGGCAATACTGGAATGAGGCATCTTTTATGCTAGTCATGGTGTCTTTCAAGATAGACCAGTAATGTCCAAGGATACATTAACTCATAGCCAAGAGATTTGTTGAAAGAATGACATCATTATCATTAAAAGATGCTTGTAATCAACCTGAGCTAAAGATCATCCATGGCCGATAAGGTGTGTCCCACAGCCAGCCTTTATACTACATTAACCATCTGCTGGTTGTGGCCTTACACTGAATAACATAACAGTTATTACCTATTTATCGAACTTTCAGCAGAAACAGCAAATAAGCTGATTTCCCAAAATATCATTTTCTCTTTCTTTAAAAGAAACAAATCACAAAACCACACACTTTGATTCCCACTTACGCATCTATGGCTGGAATTGCATAACGGCCGCAGTTGGTCAGCATGACTCCCTTAATGCTGGGATCATCCACCTCAACCATGAAGGAACGAGGGATTCCTGTGCTCTTCTTTATCCTCGGAGGGGCCTCAAAGTTTTTATCCTGTTGTCAAACAATAAATTAAACATTTGGAGCAAGACAAGAAACCACTGTTACAAAAAAACAAAAACAAAAAAACCTAAATGTTCCACATTTGTTGGTTGGGTCAATCACATCAGACCAACAACAAAACCTCATACCAACTGTGTAGTACAGCGGAGGAACCATCATAGTTTGGGTCTACAGTGTCATTGTAGGGCTTTTGTTTGGGTTCACTTAATAAATTCAAAATTGTATCAGCATACCTTGGTAGAACGTTTACAGGACACAGGAGGATGTTATGACCTGAAGTTTAGGAAAGGTCTGCTGATGCAACAAGACCTTTACTAAATTTAGTAAATAAAGAAATAAAACGTCTGCAATGTTGTCAGTGATGCGTTGACAATTAGGACTTGAAGACATACGAGTACACTTCTATCCATGTCTAGAAGGCACCTCACATTGGAATGGGTGGAGAGACATTGCATGACATTGGCTTACTGCAGTAGTTGGACAGTTCCTGATGTGGTGCCCAGTGTTTCCACAGCGGAAGCAGGTGTAATTCTCTGGAAGGGCAGTGCCAAACTTTGTGTTCAAACTAGACAGAGAAAGAGAAAAGGTACAGGATGAAAAAAAGAACAAGATGGAGGGAAAGCGGTACAAAAATCACCAGACACATGACTCACTTAATGGGGTCGTACGAGGTCTGATTCGCTACAACTCTTATCTTCTCCTCCTCTGACACATCGGCATCAACCAGATTAGCCATCTGGATCTACATGTACAAATTTTAAGTGTGCAACAAGACAAAAAAAAAGATGCGCGGCCAGGATTATTGTTTAATTTGAGCCGATGGACAACAAGATTTTTTTTAGATATCTATGAACAATAAAAGAGGATGGAGAGCATACCTTGGTGAAAAAAGACAAGGCTTTGGTGGAGCTGCGGTCATCCATCTGTTAAACACAAAATCTGTTTAACAGGAGAAAGTCTTCATGTGAAAGATCACACATTTTTTTAAAATAAACGTGGACGTTTGGGTAAAACCCACCCCAAAACAAGCACAAAAATGACCCAACAGGATGATAAACTGTCCTTCTGGACTTGACTCTTTACTTCTAGTGGTAGTTATTGCCATCGCCAATTTCATCTGTCTTTTTAAATTTCCACTTTCATAGCCTTTATGTTGACTATAGATAACACCCAGCTGTTGTATTTAGCTAATAACCCATTAGCTTTTACCCAGGCACCATTAAACAGTGCATTAACATACATTTGAAGAGTCATCAGCATTAGAGATCTCATAAGTTTTAATCTTTTATGAATCACAAATTTCAAACTTGTACCTCCAGAAAACACGTCCCCCCCACCTTTTTAAAATGTCCCTTCAACTTATATGCTTGTAACCCATCAATGTCAATACATGACAAAGAAAATTGGCTTTACTAACATTACATTCATAAAGACAACTCCCTCTAGTCTCAGAGACATTGATACTCCACCTGATACCAAAGGACTCCATAAGGGGGGGCACATACCATCAAGCCCACTGTACAAAGTTTGGGGATTTGCAAGAAATTTGTGGTTGATAAGATTGCAGCAGAATAACAACTTCAAAGTGACAGCTCTGGAGTTTTAGATGGTATTTAAGGCTCCTAAATCAAGGATTTTGTGCATCTATTCACATTTGCCCCATGTCATCTCAATATAGCATCACACAATCCTGCGGTGTTCATTTCAGAGGGCGTGCGAGATACTGAGAGGTAGTTTTCATAAACACAAATGCATAATTACAGTAAATTCTCCACTTACTTAAATGACAAAAATCTTTAAAATAGTTTTTCCAATAACATTTTCAAACCCGTATTCACTACCACTTATTCATGAACAAGTTTTTTAAGAGGACATGTGGGATCCTTAATTTTAGGAGCTAGAGATTCAAGTAATTAAAGTATATCTCTGTCTGCTGCTTTAATATTGACTATTCTTCAAAGTGGCTCTCCAGTAAGTAATAAACTCTGTGACAGTGCATTAGTAAATGGTTGCAATAACCTTCCTAATGACAACAAAGTAGGAATTCAAAGAGCTTTTAATCATTTATTTCAAATGTCTAATAATGACCAATAACTAAGCAAATGTGTCATCTGAGGCGACAAATCAACTCTGGCTGTCAGCATCTTTCTCTCCAGTGAAGTGAAACAAACTCAATACATAACACAGCTTCATACAAATTACTTTATTGAAGAAAAACACAAAGGAAAAAAAAAAAGTGTATGTAATCCAACTCAGGCTCAAAGTATTAAGAAGAGTGGCAGACACTTTGCCTACTGAGAGACCAGAGAGAAAATGAGGTCAGGTCAGTGCACACTGATTCAGACTGCAGCATGTCAAAGCTTTCTTTTTCACTTCTCCAGAAACAAAAGTCTGTGACAGGGATTCGGTAGCAAATAACAATGCACCACTTGGTTCATAAAGACTTGGATTAAGACAGTGAAATTATGTCAACTGAACTTGAATAAGAAGATTTATCCTGGCTGTGCAACTTCAATTTCAACAAGCCTAAAGAGGGAAAGATGGTCTTTGGTGCTGATTATGATGTCCACCAGGTCACAGTGCAAATTAAGATTGATCTGAACCAATATTATTCATTTTTAAAAGAATATTTAAAAAAATAGCAACAAAAAAGTCTAATATACAAAGACTATATAGAAGATTTCAGTAGTCTGATAGAATTTAAACAAAGATTATGCTGAGGCAGTTTGTGGAGGAGACAGTGCTGAGTGATGACTGTCAGCAGAGCCCATAACTTATAACAACGGTTGGGTTTATCAGCTGTGAATAGCTGGCCTGCATGATAATGTTGGACCCACCCATGCAGCTCCCAGAGATACTGAATGAAGTCCAACAATGACCAGTGACTGGTGACACAGCAGCATGTTTGATTATCAGCTGACGTTTGTTTAAAAAATACATGACAAGAATAGTTTGTTTTCCCTTCTTGTGACTCACCGTGCCACGTTTAGAGGAAAAACGCTCTAAGTGTACAAATAAAAACTTTTGATGATTGCTTTCATGAATTGCTAAAGCCTGTCTTTGTTTCTGCAATCTAAGAAATAGCTGAAGGGTTAAAGTAACATCAAGATAAAATAATAGACTATCCTGATAAAGGTTTCAGTTGTGTAAACCAGTTAGACCATAATCTGATATTTTTTGCCTGATGTCATGTGACCAGCATTTTACATGTATTTTGTGTCTGAGTGGTGCAACATTGCATTTTAACAGAAGCACAGCTCATATTAACAGATTTTTTTTTAAGCACAAGGGTTAAAAAGATGTGTGTATTGTGGAGCTGTGGGCGAATGCTGTGGGATTTTGTTTGGCTACGTACAGCTCTGCTGGCTCCGAAGGCGTGGTGACCCCGGGCATCTGATCGCTCACTGAAACACAAAAAGAAACCATTTCTTTTCTTTACCAGATTTCTGTTCGACTGTAAATCATTGGTTCAGATTTTTCATGTTCCTCTTTTGGGAAAGAAACTCGAAATAAAATCAAAATCACATTTTCGCCCTGAGCAGAGCTTAACTCGAAGGTTCGAAGCTAATAAGACCTCAGCAATCCGAGTTACAAAAATCTACTAAATATCTTTCAGCTTTACGGGTTTTCTTTACAGGAGAGCAGAATGAGGGTTTAACATTACAAAGACATCTTTGCAGGATATTTACATGATTTGAACTCAGACTGAGGAGTCCTTATGTGGATTTTGGATTAGCTTTAGCTTTGTAAAATGTAGATTTTGTTTCCTGTTAAACTTAAAGTTGACTTTGGACTTGATTGAATGTGTAGTACAGACTGAAAATGTGATAAAGGAGAGCTGGGAGCATAAAAATGACATGGGCCAAATGACTGGACCCAGCTGCTTCCCCTTGTCTACCAATGAAAACATTATTTTTAAGGAAGAGTACATAGTGTCTGCGTGCATTAACCTGTTGGGTCTCAGCACACATGGCCTAATTATAATACTTTTTGGGTCAACAAAGCCTCTGCTTCAAACCTATGAGCACTCAAAACGGTCTACACTACATTGTCTTGGTATGGATAAAGGGAAGTTCTGCTCCTTGCCAAGCAGCTACAGTCTTTGCCAGGTATGATTATTTTCTGAATGTAAACCAGGTGCATGCTGAGTCAGTTTGCATAGTTAAAAATAAAGTAGTTGGGCTGCAGTAGCTCTGACCCCGGGGACCCTTGCGGAGTTGTCGGGACTACTAAATTTACATTGCAGAAGCTTTGCGAATGAGTGGTCTCTGAAACTATGAATTTCCTTTCAAATCAAAACCGAAATATTTCAGAAGCCTACAGTATACTGAAATTAGAATCCTCAGAATAGAAAGTCACTTCAACTAAAGTGAACACACCTGTGATCTCATCATGTGATGTGAAGCAAAATAGAGTACATCTGGGATTTTCAATAAACATAAAACCTGATCTGTCCTCACAACAACTTACAATATAATATTCACATCTATGTCTTCATGAGAGTAGAATCACTAAAATAACTCTTTACCATAAAAATGGGCCATTGACTATTCTAAATAACCATTCAACCTTATAAAACTACTCAACAAAGAAACCGACCTATAAATTCTTCTTATGATTACCCAATGAACTAGTCTAACCGGTGTTAGAAAAACACCTCAATGTAAAAAGCGCACGCAAAGACATTTAGACGCAACCCCTTTCATGGAAGCGCTTCGCTTGTGCAGGCTTTCATTTTCTGCATTTAATCTTGTGAGCACTGTTGCACTACTGCTGCTTGGCCTCAGATTTTCCACTGGTCTGCATGGTGCTGTCAGGGTCAATCACATGACTCCCAGTTTGTTCTACTGATGTACTGCTCTCCATTTTGGCTCTCTTATCTGGGTAATCCCAGAGTGTGTTCCTATTCTCATTGTGGAAAATGCGATGGAAAAGTATTTAACAAGCATAGACTGCATTAGGCCTCTGTGTGGAGTTACCGTAATGTTTGGGGATTGTCTTAGAGTAAAGTTACACAACTAAATGTAGACTTGTAGGTGGCAGTTTTCAGTTTGCTCAGGTAGGGTGGAGTATAATACTGCAGGAAAATCAACGATAATGACAGTGGAGGAAATCAGCTGCAAAAGCCCAAAATACACACTTACGTGTTGTGGGTCTTGTAGGTCTTGTTACTTGAGCTGGACCTGACTCCAATGATAGGAATTCTCCTGACAATGACAGAAGAGCCTTTGGGAATCAGATCTTCATTGTCTGTGTACTCTGAGGGAGAATGAAGAAAAGATGGGAGGGTTTTATTTACATTACACACCTACAGAAACACATTACACCAGCAACTTTTTCACAGTGAATAATTGTAAAGTTGACAACATGAACAGGCCTGCAGTGTTTTACAACTTATAGGTGTTTCTTAAATGCAAATGCTTTACTTGTGGCTTTATTTTCAATTCTAATCTGAGTCATGTGTGAAAGGGTGTTTCCTTTCATCACGTTATGCTTTCTGAGAAACATTACAGAGCTAATGAAGGATTTTAAAGCTCATCAGCAGGATGTTGACACAATCTTAGGTGATACTTATCACTTAGTGGTAATAGATGTGTTTGATATGCAACACTCCTCTCTTTTGCCAAGTCTGTTGGAGCAACACACAGTATTGTGAAATAGTCTTAGTGAGAGATTTTACTTTCTTGTGAAATCTTGAACTTGGTGTCAGCAACACATCTTGAAAAAGTTTGGATAGGATAATGTTGTGTAGCATCCCCTCATTTAACCAAATAAACATAACTGAGGAGTCCAGACACTGATCTTTGGTAGAAGAACATTTTCCCATTATTATCAGATTTAGGATACTTGCTGCTCAACAGTCCTGGACCTTCTTTGATGTATTTTGCATCAAATAGTCTCAAATGGTAAAAGATCTGGTCTGCACTGTTGTAACAGGTGCAGTATGCCAAATTTAGAAATGTCTTGCTCAAATATGAAAAGCAATTCCAAAAACACCATTGTCTGAATGGGAGCATCTTTACTCTAAAACCAGTATATGCATTTCAGCATTGATGGTGCCTTTCCAAATGTGCACATTGCCAGTCCCATAGGTAGGCTACTAATAAACCCCCTTACCAACAGATGCAGGTTTTTGATGAAAAGCTTCAATGCTTCACTTGCCCATCACTAGTAGTTAATAACAGCACTGTCTTTTAACCAATTCCTTCTCAATCTTTTTGTTCCCTCTGTCCCACTTTCTTTGAGGTCTGTTAATGGTATCAAATGTAAGACAAGCTAATATTTTTCTCACATTCAACATGTCATCTGATTTTTTTTCTTATAGAATAAAATATGGGTTTATGAGTTTTGTAAATCATTGCAATCTGTTTTTCCTCTTTGGATACTCTGGCTTCCTCCCAGCATCCAAAAATATGCATGTTAGCTTCGAATATGGTTGAGTATGTATCTATAGGGTACACAGCCTCCTGCCCTGTACCAGCTGGGATAGGCTCATCAGAAAGCCTCCATGGCCATAGCCATTCTCAAAGAAACACTGATGAACTTTGACAGATCTTTCTCAGTGAAGCATCCCCTAACGAAGGCTAATTCAGCATCTGTCTTGCATACTGCCTCTACTCTGATCTCTCCCCAGCTAGTGAAAGTCAGTCCGATGTTGACTTCTGTCTTATCTCTTGCTTTGTTTTTTCTCTCTCTTCCTCCTAATGTCCTCTTGTGTCTTTTTAAGAAATCAGCCACAGCGTGAGTTCAAAACAGCCAGTGGCTTGATATCCAGTTGCTAGCAAGTGGTAAAGCAAAACTCAGCTGTAAAGTGACTCAGCGTCCTGGAAGAAAAAGTTGAGTGTGCAGGTTTTCAGCCTCAGGGCGCTGACGGGCAACAACAGCTCCGGGAATGTACAGAACAAATGTCAAAGAAGCATCAAAACGAGTTGAAACATGTATCATTTAAAAAAAAAAAAAGGTAAGAAAGTAACGTAGTGCTACTTTTAGGGGGGAACAAGGAGAAGGGGCTAAGACATGCCAAATGAAAAGACCTAGACTAAAAATGAGTGGCAACAAGTTTCCTGGAGTGATACATCCTCCCCAAAGCTCAGATCTAAATTGCTGAAACAGTGTGAGACTGTCTTGACAGCATTGATCAAAAGGCAGAAACCATCCAAAGAAGGGCTTTGAAATTTCACTGAAGAAGCCCAGAGAACTTTACCTGAAGACTGCTTAAAGAAATGACAAAGTTTGTCTGAGACTTCAGATGTGGAGAAGAACGAAGGTGATCACACCAAATAATGACTTTCAAGCTTGTTTCCTTATATACTGAATTTCCATTTATGTTCACGTGTTTCCAGGGCTAGTTGAAGACTGCAGAGAAATATGTGTTATATTTTCTGTTGTTTAGTTTGGGGGGGGGGGGGGGGGGGGGGGGGGGGGGGGGGGGGGGGGGGGGGGGGGGGGGGGGGGGGGGGGGGGG
>JBBBVU010000022.1:7406047-7431311 GCA_037177055.1 Atherinosoma microstoma | reverse complement strand
GGAGAAGCAGCTTTTAGCTGTTATGCTGCAAACAAGTGGAACAAACTCCCAGTAGAGATTAAACTTTCACCAAATGTCGAAATTTTAAAATCCAGGTTAAAAACATTTCTGTTCTCATGCACCTATGCATGAAATCTGAACGGTAACTTTTAACTTCTCTTGCTTTCAATCTTTTTAATGATTGTTTTTGTGTATTTAAAGGATTTTATTGTAATTCTAGCTGCTTTTTATCGGTAATGCTTTTAATGTTTTATGTAAAGCACTTTGAATTGTCTTGAACCTGAAAATGTGCTATACAATAAACTTGCCTTGCCTTAAAGGTAACCATCCTCACTTTTGAACTGTTTGCTTGTAATCAGTGTGTCTGTATAAAATTTCAGTGAGTTTCTGGGCTCCTGAGTCCTGACAGACCCTTGCATCTTTCATTCAGTGCCGCACCATGTTTCTGGAGTCTGAGTCATGGAGAAAGCAAAAGAATTGTCAAAAGATCTGTGGGAAAATGTGATTGAACTGTCCAAACTGACTACACAAAAAAATTCAGCCACAACTGCCAGGAAAGACTTCAAGCTATCATTGAAAGGGGGCAATACGCGGTATTGAGAACTTTTGGTGAAAACTTTTGATCAGGGTCATTTCTGTTGTCCTTATGATTTAAAAAGAGTAAACACATTTGTTTGACTATAAATGGCTTCACCCAACCACTAACCATGAGTGAAAGAAAATAATTTCTCTTATCATTACTATTTTTTTAAATAATGGTGACAAAAAAAAAAAAAAAAAAACAATAATAAAAAAAAAAACATTCTGCCAGGGACAGAACTACGTGAAACAACAGGTAGTGACTTTTCTCAACTCCAAGGGGGAAAGAAGTGGACGGCAACACTATTGAGGCATGGCATACTTTCAGATAAGAGAAATAAAACTTCAACTGCAATTGATGGAAAAGAAAAATCTTATAGCTAAATATTTTTGTGGACTTCAAGAAAGCTTTCGACACCATTGATCACAATATTTTTTTTGAAGAACTTGAGGGATATGCATGGCCGTCGCAGGGAGGGTGCGAGGCCCTGTGTGAACATGAAATGTGAGACCCTGCTCTTTGACATGGATGCACAACTAAGCATGAATAACAGTGACATGGACAGTTATTCTAGTTCTACTACACGCATAATCC
Source organism: Atherinosoma microstoma (assembly GCA_037177055.1). Lineage (NCBI taxonomy): Eukaryota > Metazoa > Chordata > Actinopteri > Atheriniformes > Atherinidae > Atherinosoma > Atherinosoma microstoma. The sequence continues at coordinate 7,430,137 of JBBBVU010000022.1, read as the reverse complement.
CACTGCAGTATGTTTTTATCAAGCAGAATAAAACAAACATACACATAGTCTCAGCTATGACTTTTTGCTTTTAGTTTCAAAGGGGGAAAAAATCAACTGTGCAACAAATCATTAGACATGAATGGGACCTCCTCTTCCAGGGCAAACTGATATATTTCAATAGAAAAAAAGAGAATTGATCGTGTGGTCCAGCTCAGCTGAATCGGATCAGAACCAAAATGGCATACGCCTCATCATAAAATATTTGTCATCCACAACAACTTATTTTCTTCATTCCTCACCTCAGACTTCATCGTCATTCTCAGTGCCCACGTTCCCGTCCTACTGTTGTTGAAGCCGCTAGGCTGTGCCACAGCATCGTGTAGGTGATGCTAGTTGTTGCATGTTGTAGCATGTTGCTACTGTTTTGGCTGCTTGCGTTCAGAATATAAAGTGTAGTGTAAGTAAGTGTGATATGATTTGTAGGGGAGTTATAATCACGATTGATTATTTAATTTGGTTGTTATGGTGATGAGGAGTGTGGGTCACATGGATGTGATCGGCATCAAAAGATAATCAGTCGGTAGTTTTATCAGAAAGCGTGTCAAGAACACTATAAACAGGATGAGGAAGTCTTTCTGCTCTCACACAGAGACCATCGGGCTGAGAGGCAAGGCAACCATGCACGGATCTCTCAAGTCCACCAGTTTGGCCCCGCCCATCAATAACAGCTGATAAATGACACGTTACAGGGGTCAGACGCTTCTGAGCAACAGGGCAGACAAAGTTGTCCTGTTAAATGATCTTCTGAGAGCAAGAAAAGCCTTAAGAGAAGTATTTTATGTATTATAATGTAGGTTATTTGACACAATTAATAATGTTTTCATTCTTATAATAAACAGTTGCCTTTTGCTCCATGAAGATTGATCACAATTCCATCCTGTGACATATTTAACTGTTCAGTAAGCCACTGTTAACTGTACCAAAATTCCATCATTATATACAAAAAGTTTTACTTCCCTTATGCCACTTCTTTTTTAAAAAGGATAATCTTTCTTAATTGTAGCATTTTTTTTGCGCTTTTCATCAGAAGTGTAATCTAACCTCTGCGATGGTGATCTTGACTGGCTTTCTGATTTATTTTGCCTCCTTAATTCTTTGTGTCTGTCTATTCTGACTTTAGTTGTTTAGACTATGGTTTGCTTAACCTGGCGGATATGCCATGAATAACAGCTGATAAACGGCATGTCTTTGCTGTCATATAGGCTAACAGCAGGCTAACAGCAATTGAATAATTCAGTCATGTAAATAAATCAAAATTGGGGTTTGTTTAAAAAATTTTTTTACAAATAAATCACACCTCCCGAGTTGGAACCTGGTGTTCTAAAATATATATAGAACAACAGTTTCGAGAGATGTGGTCCCAATGGAATACCTGAGAGTGGACTTTTCCTTTACAAACATGCTATTAGGTGGGCCTGTACCTGGATCTGGGTTGGTTCAAAGGGCCTCCCTGACAGTTTTCTCCACCTCCCAGGTCACAGCAGCCACTAGACATGAAGTGGGCAGGAGGGGATCTGGGTCATCAGGCAGTTCTTCAGGACTGAATTGCCAGAAGTTAAAGCGACCAAAAACAGTACCCACCTGGCCTGTCGATGGTTTAATCTCTTAGCTGACTGAATATAGCCTACTCTAGTTTTATGGTCTGTCCATACTATGAAGGGCAGTTCAGTCCCCTCCAGCCAGCTTTTCTGCTGGAGAGAGGCACCAGGAAAAAAATGCACATGGGTGAAGCTGGCCTGACTGTGGCGACCTCTGAGACAGAATGGCTCCGACTCCAATGTCAGAGGCATCCACCTCCACCACGAACTGTCGTGAATGATCTGGTTGTCGGAGCACAGGAGCTGAAGCAAACCGGTTCTTGAGTTCCAGGAAGGGATTTGCAGCACTCTCAGACCACTGAAAAGAAACCTTAGGAACATGCCTTCAGAAGAACAAGCAGAGCCTGGGGACCCGGGGGCGGGCTCTCCTATCTTTGGGGCTGAGGTGGTTAAAAAGCCCTTCGGTGGCAGGGCACCGGGTGGACGAAATCCGCCCAGGGTATCTTAAGGCTCTGGTTGCTGTGGGGCTGTCTTGGTTAACGCGCCTCTACAGCATCACGTGGACATCAGGGACAGTGCCTCTGGATTGGCAGACTGGGGTGGTGGTTACTCTATTCAAGAAGGGGGATCGGGGGGCTGTGATCCAATTACAAGAGATCACTCCTCAGCCTCCCTGATAAGGTCCATTCAGGGGTCCTAGAAAGGAGGGTCCATCGGATAGTTGCGTCTCGTATTGAGGAGGAGCAGTGTGGTTTTCGTCCTGGTCGTGGACCAGTGGACCAGCTCTATACCTTTTTCGGGGTCTTGGAGGGGGCATGGGAGTTCGCCCAACCAGTCTACATGTGCATTGTGGACTTGGAGAAGGTGTTCGACCATGTCCCCCGGGGACTCCTGTGGGGGTGCTCCTGTATGGAGTGCCAGACTGTCTTTACAAGCTGTCCAGTCCCTGTACGACCGGTGTCAGAGCTTGGTCTGCATTGCTGACAATAAGTCAGACTCGGATCTGGTGAAGGTTGGACTCCCCCAAGGCTGCCCTTTGTCACCAATTCTGTTCATAACATGGACAGAATTTCTAGGCGCAGCTGAGGTGTTATGGGGATCTGGTTTGGTGGCCTCAGGAATGGGTCTCTGCTTTTTGCAGATGATGTGGTTCTGTTGGCTGCATGAGGTCGTGATCTCCAGCTCTCGCTGGAGCGATTCGCAGTCGAGTGTGAAGCGGTGAATCAACACCTCCAAATCCCAGACCATGGTCCTGAGCCGGAAAAGGGTGGAGTGTCTTCTCTGGGTCGGGAGTGAGGTCCTGTCCCAAGTGGAGGAGTTCAAGTATCTCTGGGTCTTGTTCATGAGTGAGGGAAGAATGGAGCGAGAGATTGATAGGCGAATCCGTGTAGCTATTGAAGTGATGTGGACTCTGCATCGGTCCGTCGTGGTGAGGAAAGAGCTGAGCCAAAAGGCAAAGCTCTCGATTTTTCCGCTCGATCTACGTTCCTACCCTCAGCTATGGTCACAAGCTCTGTGTAGTGACTGAAAGAACGAGATCACGAATACAGGGGGCCGAAATGAGTTTCCTCTGCAGGGTGGCTGTGCTCTCCCTTAGAAATAGGGTGAGAAGCTCTGTCAGACTTTGCCGCTGAGCTATCGCACATGTTTATATACAGATAAGCTAGAAGCAGTCAAACCTTTTCTGCTGGGAGGGGAATTCATTTGGTCTGAAGGGAGTTTGTCTAATTAAACTGCTGGATTAAACACCACGATATATTACAGTCATCTCCTGAATGTGCAGAACGTTTTAATATCTTAATGGCTGAAGTGGCGTTGACAGCCTCTGCCTCCTGCTGCCACTCCTCTGCCTTTCTGGCGTTGGTGATGTCCACGCCATGCCCACCAAACAAACATTTTTACTTTTAGAAACTTATTCCGTCAGGAACTCAATCTCGCATTCTGAAAAAATCTGGTTCTTCACTCTTCTCCCCTCCTGAGCCATCATGGAAATGATATGATAAATATTTATCATGGACGTCTACCTGACCTTTTATAGTCACCACATTGGCTGGGCAAGGCGCTCCCTCACATGTGCTTACTTTAGAATTGATTCTGATTTATAAACAGAAACAGGTGTGGGATGCACTCTTTTATAAATCTGAAGGGGTTTTTTTGCGCTGCATGTCCTGTTTTCCCTACGTACGCCACCAGTCGTCATCTTTCCTACGCCATGTTTTATAAATGAGACCCCTGGAGAGGACACTCCAGCCTTTTCTGGTTGAGGATAATGGTCTCGGATTTGGTGATATTGATCCTTATCCCAGCAGCCATTTCATACTTAAGATCACGGCCCGATGAAGCAAACAGAACCACATCATCTGCAAAGAGCAAAGACCCAATCCTGACACATCCCAAACCAGACCCTCTCAAAGGCCTGGCTGTGCCTAGAAATTCTATATATAAACGTTATGAACAGAATCTGTGGCAAATGGCAGCCCTGATGGAGTCCCACCCGCATCGGAAACAGTTTCGACTTATTGCCGGTAATGTGGACCCAGGTCTGACATCAGTCACACATGGACCAATCAGCCTAATCAGAAGGTCTGGTACCCCATGCTCCCAAAGCACTCCCCACAGGACTCCTTGAGGGACATGGATGACTGCTTTCTCCAGGTTCACAGAACACCTAGACTAGTAAGGTGAACTCCCGTGCACCCTCCATTGGACAGTCATGTATTGGATTCAGAATGAGTAATGTGGTTTTCGTCCTGGTCGGGGGACAGTGGACCAGTGGAAAAGTGGAAAAGTGGACCGGCTCTACATGGCAACAAACATTTAAAAACAAAACAAACTCACCACAGATGCTTTGAAAAGGTGATTCTTTATTTTCTAATTATTATACTGTATATAATATTCTTCATATAGGTAATCATATTTATATCATGTAAGTAAAAGTGTGCTTTTATTCACAGCATGAGTCCATGTCAGACCGCTGTTAGTTGGAGGTTTACATTATAAAGTTTACAGTGAAACTGGCTGGCAGCTATGTGTGTGTATGTATGTGTGTGAGTTGTGAGTGTTGCTGTGTGTAGAAAGACAAATTGTGATTGCCAGCATGTTTCTGCATGCATGTGTGTGTATGTGTTTGTAGAGGACTATGTATCTCATGATGGGGCTCAGAGGTATGGAGCAGGATAAAAAGTCACCAACATCATCAACATTTACACTTGTCACCCATAACAACACTTTTAGCTGCATGTTTTGAAACTTCCACCCCCATTTTGGGAGGATTTTTTTTTCTTGTTTTTAAAAAAAAAATGCTACTTGAGGTTCCAGCTGCACATTTGACTCGAGGCTTTCAATTTTCACTTTCATCACTGCCGTAAGGAAACGCAATCCCCAGTGTGACCCTTAAAGACACACAGAGTAACAGCTGGTTCCTATTTATCATCTTCATCTCCACCAGAACCGTTTCATCTCCAAGCCAACTGCTACAATGCCTGCCAGACACATTTCCTGGAAAAAAGCTTTATGCATTTTTTTTTTCAAACCAGGCAAATGCTACACTTACAATATATCTTGTAATAATTTTTTTGGGATAATTTAGTCTGTTTTGTGGCATACTTATACTTGTTTCTGAATAAATGCAAAGACAAAGAAATAAACTAATAAATAGAAATGTCACTGACTTTTCTCCTGAGTTTGCTCTGGCGGTTGTTTTCTAACAGTCCTCAGGTCAGTTTGAAATGGACAAAGTCAGGTTACAGTCATTGCCACTAAAATACTTAAATTCAAAGTTCTTTTATTTGTTGTAAAAAAAAAAGAGACTAAAGTTGTTTTTCGCACATGGACTGCAGCCCTGAAATTCTTAAGAAACTCAGAAAGAAATTCCATGTAAGCTCATGCAAGAATATGGCTGATAACTCACAGAGAGTGAGTCTGCGTTATGATAACAGCTGATGTGTCATAGTGTGGGAGTCACTTTCCTCTTGTTTGTTAATATTATTTAGAAATTTCCTAATATAAGAACATTACCAAAACATCTTCATGTGTGCAAAATACTGGAAAACTAGAAATTTGATCTGATAATGGAATCGGACGGGATCACTGCTGCTCATCATGGAGGGGACATCAATGTTCATAATAGCCAACTGACTACCATTTGCACATTTTGTGTTTTCCCTCTCCTCTAGTATATCAGCCTATCTACATCACGATGAAATACATTTGCATAATGATAATGCCTCGTAGTCACTAGTTTGGCTCACCTAAAACAAATAATCAGCAGCTGCCTCACACTGTCATTTTTGACCAATCAGTGGACAAATTAGCAATATTCAGGAGGTTGGGGGGCTGGGGCTAGTTTATAAGACAGGAGCTAAAACTGAGCGTTACTCTCAGAGAGGGATCAACGTTTCTGCAGGAATACACAATATATGAAAAATATGTTCTTTTTTAAATATTAAAGCATTTAAACCTCTTCCAATTAACCTTTAAAATAACATTATGAACCCATTAACAAGTATAATAGGGGCTCTTTAAGTTATATTGCTGGCAAACATGGCAAAAAAAATCTTTTTGTTGGTTTCGTTGTTTTAAATATGGCTGTTAGCACTGAGTCGACAACACTACTCAATAAAAAGTGAAGGACGGTTTAAATCATTTGGGGCCCATATATCAAGATTTTGACCCTTTTTAGAATATTAATTGCAATCCAAGTACATTGTATTACGCATGATTTCATCTGTAAATATCAATAAAATGATTTGTCAGTTAGAATCTCGATGTTGAACTTTCTCAAAGCTTGGTTAAGCATCTCCCAGTTCTGGACTTTGCTAAACTATTTAAACATCACCGTGTAAATGCAGGTTGAAAGGATGTGTGTGAAATAGAAGACAGGTACAAAAACGGCTTATTTAAAGAGCTAAAAATGGGCAGAAAAAAATGATAATTTAGCTAATAGGTACCATGGCCAGAATAATATTTGGAATAATGGCTACTACCTTATTCTGTCTAGGGAACGTAAAGCAGCTATTTTCATATCTCAAATCTCTGTGTATATTATTCACAATATAAACAATATTCTAATTGTATAACAAGTGGGAAGACCAGATCATCTTCAATTGGAAATCTGTCATGTGAGGTTTCCTATAGATTTTCCCCTTGTGTAGCTAATTGTGGTAAATATATCATGAGAAACAGCTGGCAACATCGGGTCAATCTGACACAAGATCAGGCGTACCCATGGACATAGGTTATTGTCTATCCTGCTAAGCGCTCTCTTTCGATTCTCTTTCAGCCTCATATGAAAAAAACAAAGTCAGATATGAACAGCAGCTTTGCAAAGACAAAAAATGGTCCAATCAGACCTGTTAAATAAAATATAAATCGGGGCAGAACCCACTGAATCCGAAACAGTCCTATTAGCTTTTATGGCTGTGTCTGCTGAGGAATGATCGGGGTGGTTAGCTCTAAAACTGATCCCACTTGTTGGGATTTGCAGAGGAGGTTATCATGGAAGCCCCATGATGGCTGATCTTGGAGCTGTCTGAAGGCAGGACAGGCAGGCACTAAGTGCATGGGTGAGGAGAGGCGAACGTCACACTTACAAACACACTCACACACACAAACACGCACAAAACATGCAGGCACATACCTCCCCCTGTTAGCCCTCCTCACACAGTAACCTTAATTGTGTTAGTGTATGTGTGTGTTAGTGAGTGCAAATTGTAGTGCTTATAGCAAGTCTTTGTCTCCAAGCTTTCCCATCAAATCCACATTTCAGTTCTTCTGGATGTCCATGTTTGATCAGCTGGCTCAGTATACTTGAAGTTCCACAGAGGATCAGCGCGACAGTGACACATCAGAAACAGTTTGTTGTTTTGATTTTTTTTTTCCTCCCAAAGAAACACTAAACATGACACAGTGATTTTTTTTTTTCTCATAACAAGACACACTTCTTCCTTGCACCATACTGGGCAAAGCTGAAGCTGTGATTGTGTGCAGTCTTGGTGTGGGCTTCTGTGCATGCACAGACTGTGTTGTGTGTGTGTATTTCTGGCCATTCATGTGTTTGTTATTGTGTGCTTGTGTTTCTATACTAATGAGGACTAATAACCCAAACAAAGCTAGCTGGAATTAAGAGCATCTTTTCTTAAGTATAAGAATAAGTTGGTATTTTTGAAACTAAGGCGCACCTTCTTAATATTAACCTTAACAAAAGTACACTTTCAAGCTTGACAAAAGGAACATTTTTGCTGCAAACAACTGTATTGTACCGCGCTGTTTAAAGTCCTCAGAAGTATAGTAACTTTAAGGTGTAGGGACTTGGATTGCATGTCGTGCTGGGTATCCTTGCTGGCAAATGTGGCCTCTGTGGCACCGGTGAGGTGAAGTTTATGTCCATGAGAGATCGTCCGAATGATCCTCCTGTCAGATGCTTCCCGTGTGATCAAGACAACACAACCTCACAACCACATCAAAGTAGAAAACGCAACTAGAATAACATATTAGAAAGACTACGACTCCGGCTTCCCAACTCTGCTCCCTGTGATCAATCCCCTGCCCCATTGAATACATTAATAAGTATAATATGTGACAGAGTTTCTCTTCCTCTGCACAGTGGCACCTTTAGAATATATATATATATTTTACTAATAATACAATTATTTGTTGATATCAGAGTATCAAAGCTTTATGGTGGTAAGAAAAGACAGACAGGCTCAAAAAGCACCCTGCACTCTATAGGAGTAAACATCAATACAGCTCAGGCTTAGGGGGCCCACACACAGTTGTAAGGCGTCTTTAATGTACCAGTCGAGTGTCCCTATGGGGTATAGAGATTAGGGTGCTGTTTGAGGCCTGATTTGAAACAGAGCGAATGTAGGAAAGCACTGGAAGCGTATGGATATGGCATGCATGGCTTGAATGGTCAATGCTGACATGGCTCATGGATGGCAGTTCTAAACTTTGACGTCTACCAGACCCTCAGGACTTGAGGGGGGGCCCTGATAGTGCTGAGCTACATAGCTACTACTGCTGAATCGGTAAATCCTACACACAAAAGAGTACGTACAGCAGCGAACCTACGATCTACGGCTAACCTGGAGGCCATGACGCACAGAAAACATTTTGAGTAATATTTGGCACTGAGTATGAGTACTTAGTTTGCTAATATAAGTTTGAATCCTAAGGAACTTAAATGATTATTAATTATCCTTACTTTGCTTAAGGCAATATTCATCTCTAATTACTTCAAAATGTTACTCATTTAGCCTAAAGTAGACCAAAAAAAGAAAAAGAAAAAAGAAGAGGCTGAAAGGAAAAGCACAGCCTTCTAGTTTTCTTTGCCTCTCCTTTGCATGAAGCATGTTATATTATTGGTTAGCAATTCAGCTGGTTTAAAACAGTTGTTTCTGTGCAAATGTACTTTGCCTTCCAGTCCCTCCCTCCAACATTACACCCTTAAAACGACATTGCTGCAGTGCTGAGCATAAAAAGCCCTTGAGTGCTCCTGTCCTTTAAAAATTCAAAAGCCCTTGCTTGGAGAAAAGTGTTCCCCCCTCCTCTCAAACAGCCCACGACAGCGGCTGATGTTGTAGTTAGTTTGCAAAATTAATATTTATACATGGAGGGCAGCACGAGCAAGTCTGTCATGATGCACGCTTGTCCCTTTATGTTCCCTTTATGGCATAAAAAGACAGGAGATAAAACAGCAGCATCATAAATTAAACAGTGCGACTAAGGTTTCGGACGTCTTTTATTATCACGGTAATAACTGTCAGGATGGGGCGTGGAGGTATCAGCTAGGTGGTTTTCCCACTTTTAGTTTGTACAAAACAGTGCAATGATGGCTTAGGGAGGTCAGGAATAAAAATGGGTTCTTTTTCCTTTTTGAGTTTCACTTGTTCATCACAGTTACAGAGAAAAGGTGAATAAAAAGATGCAGTGAAACTTTTTCTTATGTCTCTAATAAGCTTCTCCCCTCTGTGTTTGTATGGCTTCTTCTCATTCCAGCACAACCCTTCCTCTTGTGTGCGTGTATACATATATCTTCAGTATTTTATCTCTTAATACAGACAATATTGTCTCTAGATTTCGATGAGCAAACCACAGAAATGCACCATTTATAATTTTGCCTGTTGTTCAAAGGGATATAAACTAATTAAAAACTGGTGGGAATACTTATATAATTTTACAAAAACTCTGATAAATCATAGTTATATTAAACCTCTGTTGCACAGACACTTTTCTATTAGCTAGTCAGCTTCATTAAATCTCTAGAAACACAATCATTTCACAGCTGCTGATATAGCAAGGACCTCTGGTGCATTTTCTGAACAAAAACACTTCTATATTTCAAAAATATCAGCAAAATTTGGAGTTTTTAAAAAAAACAAACAAGCAAAAAAACAAAACAACCCCCCCCCCATGTGCCAAATCTACAACCCTGTTTTAAAAATGAAAGTTTGAATGCAGTGAACAAAGTAAATAATAGCAGAATGTATTGATTTGATTGTATAAAGACAACATATTTTTATTTACATTTTACTCTGCATCCCACATTTATGGAAAAGGGCTAATTAAATGGGGAGTTCACAGTATAAACTGCGGCGATATGGTAGGATATAACTGCTGGGAGACGTGTGGGATGATATGTTTTGGCTCATGTGTCTATGTGTTCGTATCGATGTAGACATATATGTTATGTGGACATAAAGAAGGAGGCTTTAAGTAATAATTTAAATAAATGAAGAAAAAAACGATTAAAATAATGCAAAAATTTCCTCCGGATCGATTCTCCTGCCTGTCTTTAAAGATGGGTGCCACACACAAACAGCTACTCCATTGGAGAGATGTGTTCTTGGACTGAAATGAGCATTTTTTTTCTCAGTGTTTATTACTGCAGTTGAGAGTTGAAACAGTTGATCTGGCAAGTAAAGACAACTTTATGTTTGATTCATCTAAAAGATGTTAACCAAGAGGTAGTGGGAAAACACGAAAAGTCCATCTCTAGTTTGCTTAAATGTCTTTTTTGGCACTGCCTTAAAGCATAGTCACAGCTCAGCGGTCTCCTCCTCCTCCTTACCACACATACCCTGAACCAATAACCTCCAGAAAAACCTAACTGGTCTACAAGCGACACCAAAAAGGAAGACAAATACTAAATCTAGTGTCTTTTTTCAAGTAGAGGAAAGACAGGGTGGTAGGACATTTGAAGGTGCGCAGAGGGTGCAAGTGAGGTGAGGCATGGGGCTACACAGAATAACATGGAAGGCGAGAGGTGATTTGTGAAGGCAAACAGACAGGCAGACAAATATCTGATCATCTCAAGTTTTAGGTTAAAAAAAAAAACAAAATCAAAAAGTGGCAGAAAAACCCAAGTAAAAGGAAGCACCAATGGATCAAACGCTACCATCTAAAAGAGATTCATTAGTTTTCTATTCAGCCTCCAACAGCTGATCTGCAGTCAGTGTAACCAACAACTACGCAGGTTTCACAACTGACCCGGGATCAGAGAGTCGGGGTTAAATATGGCTAGGAACGAGCTTCAGTTTCAGTTCAGAGAGTCACCAGGTGAGCGTTTCTATGATTAAATCGATCAATATGAAAGCATTATATTTACAATATGTATAGAAAAATAATAACTAGTGCCACAAAGGTGTTGCCATAAATGGACAAACTGTTCTGAAACCGGCTGAACTGAAAATGAATCAATCCCTACGTCAAGGTGTTAACTTCCTCACTTTTAAATAGTATCGTAATCAGAGAGTCAGCTCGGAGCTCTAAAGGCTGTTCCCTTCATTGATCCAACTCTGCTGCTACCCAAAAGATCTGGAGGAAAGAAGTCAAAAGATTAAAGATCACACCTAGTCTGTCACCTCTTTCGTCTTCTCCTCGAATTCACATTATTTTCACTTTTTTTAAGGAGAAGTTGCTCCGAACAAGAAACCACTTACATCATCAGTCCTTCCTCTGGCTCAACGAAAATGTCAGAAAGTCAATTTTATGAACGACTGATATAACTACAGTGATATTTGGTGAAGTGGAGTTGGGAACAACTTCTCCATCAACCCTGCGACACATACTGAAACTCTCACAGGGCTCAGGATTCACAGTTCAAAGGCTAAAAGTTCACAGTTCGTTGTCATAGTTTATCAAACCCTTCCCCTCCCCCGTGACCCTGCATATCCCCTGTGTTTTCTTCCATTCCCCCTTTATTCCTCCTCCTCCTCCTCCTCTTTGAGACTCCGATTAGGCGATATCTACAGCCAGAACCTCTCAGACGGGTGTGGTCCTGCGGTTGGGGTCCTTGCTGTAGTCTTTAGTGAGCGTGCTGCTCTGGAGAAACTCCCTCTCTGAATTGAGCAGCCCACCCATACCACCTGGTTTGGAGCCAGCGTTGCCTGCCTCTCGGGGGTTTAGCGTGTACATGGGCATCTCGGAGGCGGCGGGGCCTGTGTAGCCGCCTTTCCCCAGTGGTGAAGCATCGCGGCTGGGGGCCTCAGAGGAGCGTACGCTGGAGCGGCGCCGGAAGCGGTAGCGATAGGAAGGAATGCGGCTGAAGGCAGACTTTTTTATGAGCTCGGTACGGGACTTGGCTCGCAGCTTGCGGTGTTTCTCGATGAACATGTGCACAGCCAGAACGCCCACCATTTCTGCCATGATGAAGGAAAGGGCCCCAAAGTAGAAAGACCAGCCGTAGGAGTAAGACTTTTTGCTGTCGCTTTGACCTGGGTCACCAGAATTTGCCGAGATATAAACAATGATCCCAATGATGTTGCTGAGGCCTAGAGGGAAGAGAGAAGCAGACAATGAAATAGGTTTAGAGATGGAAGAGTGAAGTGTGGAGCAGACCTGCTCATCCTGAGAAAATAATTCACCAAGATTTTAAGGGCCAATCCTCTCATCGCTTGCAGCCTCCACTGACAACTATCCCAGTCTTGCACAGTCATGCCAAAGTCTAATGTGTCCTGATGTATCAGGGTGCAGGGTAAAGTGATGGGACAATGCCTTTTAAACTGATTATTAAGAGTAATGAAGAGATTACATTTCCTGTGTGAACTGGAACATATTTTAGTGACTAGTATGCGACTAACTTGAATAAAACTTGTTCAGACATAACACATAGAAAGGTGACTCCCAATCTAATAGGAAAGATACAAACAATTTTGTGGTCTATGAACATGTTTGAGAACCTGATGGAGGGTTTTTGTAAAAAAAACAACTTCTTAATTACAATTTAAGAACAAATTTAAGAAGATTCACAAGAAGATACTGACAAATGAGGCCCATGGTTCTCAAACTGTGGTACGCATACCACTGGTACCACTGGTGGCACGCTCCCTAGTGGTACGCAGAAGAATTTTGCAATATCAACCAATTTACAAGTTACACAAAGCATAATTTTAGGGATAAATATTTTACATCAGTTTTATATGGTCAATTAACATGAAAACACATCTGGACGTTCAAGTGAAGCTCACAGCAGTCACACAGATCCAAGAAAAAAATGTCTGTGCCCTTAGACTCTGCATGATCTGTAAATTATAAAACTCTAAGAGAGAGGTTTATCTTCACTTGCTCTCATAAAAATGAGACAGATGGACAGATGGAGAATCAAATCTGAGACTGATGCTAACATCTGTTGATAAAGCATAAAAGAGGGATGGGCAGGTGTTGCATTTCTTTCTATTTATTCTCATTTTTTTGTCATTTTACTCAACAAAAAAAGTGTTTGTAGGTTATTAAGGTAATAAACAGAACTTTTTTTCTATTCAGATTTAATTAAGTTTGTGTATTTATGTGGCCAGTAAAGTAGGTTAAAGGGAAAGGGATAGGTGAAGTATTTCTTAAGCAAAAAGAGACACCAAACATAGGTATGATAAACATTTTTTATGTGTTATATAAAGGCAAAATCAAAAGTTTTCAAGCTTCCTAAATTGTCCCAGAGGGGTTATCCTTGAGTTGTGTGGCAAAGTTTCAATCCCTGTTCTGGTGATGAACCCCTTTTACAATGATAGCTGCCACCACTCAAGAATAAATCATATTTTCTATTTGGGACTAACCTGCCTCTGATGGAAAAAGGGTAAGTCCCTTCTCCTGTATTTTTAATGTTGGTCATAAAGGTGGTACCTGGAGAGCCTGATATCTTCTGAGGTGTTCGTGACATAGAAAGTTTGAGAATCACTGCCTTGAATATGAGGACAGGATGATACTGAATTATTTATGTATATCACATTTATTTAACTAGGTAGTCCCATTGAGATTTAAAATCTCTTTTGTGAGGAAGACCCAGCCAAAATAGCGGCAATACAGTGCTAATGTTTGGTATGTACACCGTTAGCCGCTTCCATCACTTTTGTGTGGCTTGTTAGCCTCAAACACGGAACAACTAGAGAAGACAGAAACATCATTGGTTTGGCAGGGATCAAAGAATCGCACGAATGAAGTTGTTTACATGATTTCAACCTGAAGGGAGCAAAGATAGCTAGATCTGTTCATTTGTGGCAGCATCTGTGCCATCTTGGCTGCAGGAAGTTACAGCTGGACACATGAACACAGAGCGGCTGCTGTTACAACACAAAGCTTAGTCACATTTAGACAATTTGCAACCATTTTTGGAGATATTTAAAAACTCAGCACATCACTATGAGTATTTGTATTTATGTTTCATCATTATACATCTTCAGAATCACTGTGTGTGTCTTGTGGGTGAGAGATCCGAGAGTTAACGTAGGCCTGTCTCAGTCACAGGAACAAATAAAACTCCATGGCTCGTGTTGGTCCAGTCAGCGGACTGTCTCACTTGACTCAGCTCTTTGAACATATAGTGTACTTTTCGATAAAAACAAGGTCTCACACCCTCTTGGGACGCAACAGTCCTGAATTAATTATGAGGATGAGAGATCAGAGATCTTTTCTTTCCAACATGAAACACTCACAGTTTATCAGGTAAATGCACTGCAGAGAAAGGAACACTGTATTTCATGTGCCACTACTGCTGTGTCCCAACATTTCAGGCAAAAAACTCGTTTGCTGACTCGACTAAAACTTTAAACATGAAACACTTGTGAAGTGCTGAAGAACAGCAGGTCTGTCTGCAGCATTTTAAAGCCAGGAATGAACTAATAGTTCTGCAGAAGAGACTGAAATGACAGTAAATTAGGACCATCCAACCGTGTTGTAACAAAAAAGCTGTAGCTTTACCTTTAAAGTTAAAGTTACACGTTTTCTCCGCACACTTATGACCCCTGCAGCAGCTGAACAGAGTTGTAAAGGAGATTCATTTTATGTAGCTTATTCCATATGATCGGTCCAGAAGAAAGTGTTTGTGCAGCATGGTGGAAATCAGAATGGGGACAATTAGTCATCTGCAATTACCCAGAATCATCTCCCGACTTGTGCTAAGTTTATGAGGCCAAATTGGTAATTATTCACCACAAGACCCAATGGGACCATACACATCACACTGAACAGCAATTACAGCCCTTTGTAAGTCTGTCATGGGCATGAGGGGAGGTGTTTGTGTATTAAATATTGGTGTAAGCATCCATGTGACAGATTAGGCATCACTCAATCTCACTATATATCAAAGAGGAATCTCGTCTATGTGGTTTTTATGCCACAAACACTGATGCATCAACCCCATATTATGATCTCATATGCAGTGGTTATGCTTGTAGTTTTATGTGTGGTTTTTATTGTTTTTTTTAAACATCACTGTGTGGCTGCAGCTGGGGTAAAAGCCTAAGGCAGATTTTCCCCTGTGGATCAATAAAGTTAATCTTGATCTTGAAATCCACATGAAATAACAGAAATTACTTAAGATAAGGGATGTTTTAACCTTCTAAACTCGTCCCAGCAGGCCGTGCATGTGACAACCAACATTAAGTAGAAAACAAACACATCCAGGAAAATCCAAGAAAATCTTGTGACCGCTGCACAGCGGGGTGGACCTGGTAAAAGATGACTTTTGACAAAAAAAAAGATATGTATATCCGTTCTGCTTTGTGCACCTACAGCCCAAAGATGACAGAGAATCACAATGCCTCCAGTCTAAAGAGAAGAAAAGACACTGATTCACACAAACAGATGTTTGCGCATACGGTGATGACTAACCTGCGGATACGAAGAAGATTCCTGCACTGAGGATGACATTGTGTCTGCTTCGGTAAAACTCACTGGCAGCCACGCAGAGCCCCCCCAGGAACAGCAGACCCACACTCATGATGGGAAAGATACTGGAGGCGCGCACAGCACCTGTACGCACACAAGGAGGAAGAAACAGTTAGCACAGTGGGATTATATTTGGAATAAGTATTTTCCCAGTGGATTAAAAGTTTGGAAGATTGTTTAGATTACAGGTTAAAACCTTTACCACATCAGTCTTGTAGCCTGAAAGGGTCAGAATAATTTGAAGACATTTGCTAAACTTCAATTCAACCACAAAAACTAGATCACTGGAAATGAAAACGGCCCTTGGAGCACTGCGTTTAAGTACAGTGCTAAAACAACCCAAGCTGCACCACTTTACACATCCACTCGAGACACGCATGAACCAGTGTGTTGCTGCACGCCTGACTGAGCCTGAATTCCGAACATGTTGAAGCATTCAGAGGCCCTGCTACAAACAGAGCGAGAGAGCAAGAAAGAGATGGATGGAGAAGGCAAAAGATGGACAAAAACCAAGACAGATGGAGAGTCACACTGACATATGCACGCCAATATGATGGTCCAGAAAGAGATGATGAATATGGAGGCGAGGCTGCAGTTGGGGCGAAATATTTGTGTGCATGATGCGATAACACATCGAAGGATATTTGCGGACAGTTTGTCATGCAGAAATTGGCCGTGTGGTATTTTTAGACATGCTGAAAAGTGGATGTGTTCTTGCATCAGAGGTGCAGCCTTAAAAATAATTTCAGTGAACCAGCCTGTTCTGATTTTCATTAGCGGTTTTGAAAGTAAATCTTATGTTTGGTGAGAAATATTTCCGCCATGACAGGCATCTGGAGTCACCGAGCGTGTGGCCCACACCCCTGGGCTGTATGAAATGCCGGTCACTAGGTCCCTGCTCCTTATTGGCTAATCAGCCCTGAATCCTGCGGTCTAACTGGCTGCCTTAGGGGATGTTGCTCTGTGCTCAGTGGAGCAATAAAAAAGAAGGACAGGCTGAATCCATTTTCTCTTTCTTTTGTTGCAGTTTTTCTCTCTCTGCGTCCGTCTTTACTCTGTTTACGAAGGCAGAAAAAACATTTTTTTCCCCTCACAAAAAAAAAAACCCCTCTCCGTATATTTACCGCAGCATCCTTTTATTTCTGGCCCATTATGCTTTTGATGTGCACATGGATGACTTTTTAAGAGATAGCCAACATAAATGGTCTCAGTAAGGTGTTTGGCCCCTGTTTGCTGCCAGAATGACGACAGTGTATTTAGGTATTTATCCTCAAGGCCCCTGGTACTCTACTTGAGGGAATGAAAACCATTATATTTAACTATATGCACCGCATTTGATGTTTGTTAATGGTTGTAGAGAACTTTTTATAACACGCTCCAAATTCATCAGCGGGTATTCCTTCGGCTTGAGTCAATAGTATAGAAAAAAACATCATAGTTCAGTTTAGTGTCTCATATGGCTTTAAGTTTGGTCACTGTTTTTTTCAGTGAACCATGAAATGCCTTGCAAATGCCAGATGGCAGGGTGCACAGTGGTACACATGGCTACTCGAAATGTGTGTGGGAAAATTGGGGGAAAAGGTTTTCACCAATGTGTTTCTGCCCGCTTTATGATGGAGGTTATATCTCCCAGTATAAGACACTAATAGTGGTGTGGTTTGGGTCTGTATGGTATGGGTTTTTTTTAACGTAAAGCACTTTGTGTTGCCTCTGGCATGAAAAAAGTGCTTTATAAATAAAGTTTGATTTCATTTCATTTAGGTTTAACCCAAATGCCTAGAGTGGAGTGTGGACGATAAACAATTATACGATAGCAAGGAATGTTTGTAGCTCCAGAACCAACCAGACCTTACTGTTGTTAGCTGGCATCTTTTCCCTGTTATTTTTCCCACCTCAAGTGAACAATAAAGTGAAACATGTGAACTCCTACAGGGTGTTTATCTCTCACGCTTTTATCATGAAAAGTGATGTTTTTCTGTCCTCCATTCAATGGACTGTATTGTGTGACACCACCAGAAACTTCACTAAAAAGCCAAACGTAAAAATTGGACCTTTCTCCCCAGTTTTTCTTGGGTCGGGCTTTAAAGGATTAACTATACTGTACCATTCTCCTACGGATCTACAACCGATGGGGTCCCATTAATGGTACAGTTTGATTCAGTTGCCATTGTTATAATAGAAATACCCAAAACAGCATACTGTACTGATCCAAACTGTTCTGCAGGGTGGAAATGGGGCATTTGACAGATAAAGATGCTTGGGATTGCACGATTGCACCACTAATCTTTTGGCCTTCTGTTCGAAAGAAGGAAAATCAGAAAGATCAGAAAGAAATATTCAAACGGAGGAACACAGCAGCTACAAAATAGCCCTCAAATAGGCAAAGATCCTAAACAGATAAATAAACCAGAAGTACATCGCTTACTTCATGTAGTTGCCCCTAGCACCTCTGTCCATTCTCTTTCACTTTCCAAAAAAAGAAAAAAAAGGTAGTAGGCTGGGTGTCACTGTGGGACATAAACACACCACTTATATGAAGTTATATGAAGCAAGCAAACATGAAGGGATTCATAAGTTGTATGAAAATTGCTCCAGTAGGAGGTGAATCTCTGTGATATCATGGTACAGTTACCCAGAATCAGCCCCAGCCCCATTTGTTGATGGACCATTGACTTGTCTAAGTTTTACCCTGCCTGTTATCCTATGGGACAGGGTCCAACCCCCCCCTTTTTTTTTCTCACACTATCACCATTTCAAGATTGTTTAAGACTTTTAGTCTGACAGTGACAACAAAGAAAAGTTTTACATGGTACATTTTCATTTTGTTGTTCATTAGTCCTGCTGTAATGGCGGTACTACAGGCCATTAAAGTTGAGAGTGGATGTGTGTGACTTACGGAGGAGGTACTCAGCAGCATCTGCTTCATAGTCTGCATCCTCTGGGAAATGATCAATCTTCTTACATACACCTCTAAATGTTCCTGTAGAGGAGAAACACAAGTCATAAGAGGGAAATCTCATAAGTACAATGATATTTTGTTTCTTTTAAAACACACACAAAAGCCAGATATCTGTAAATGTATCATTTCTCCACCACCCTGTTAGTTTGTGTTGTGCATTGTGCTAAAATGAAACTTTTAAGTATTTCATTAATGCTTCAATTGTTAAAGAATTTAAATTTGCCTCAGTTAAGTGTAATAAAAAGCAAAATGTATCACTTTTGGGATCATTTCATGGTAGCAGAAGCCATTAGCTCTGCCAGTGATATGTCTTAAGTATCTGAGCAGAAAAAGCAAGTCTTCACCGTGGCCTGAAACAAGGTTAATGTTTTTATTACACTGAATAAATTTCACCCACTCAGGTTTGATTTCACCCATTACTTCAAGCAATCCTGCAATCTTGCGTCACATACTACGCTCTGCCGTCATCACATTAGTGATCTCTACATGTATATTTCTTTATTTTTGGTTTAGTGATGGATGTGACTCTGGAAGGAGTGCTGATGGAAAGCCTATCGTATTATGAATGGAAGGAGCAAAATAACTTTAAAGGATCATTTTGTTGTCACTGTAATGATAAAAATCTGTCTCAATGTCTTTATAATACTTTGTCATGTTCTGAACTGTTTTCTAGCTCTGCTCTGTCTGCGTGTCCTTCAGCTAGAACTGTCCCAGCACATAGAATGACAGATAAGCAAGAACCAGACATAACTAAGAGTCATCAGTTAGATATACATAGAGTGACATCATTTGTTAGATGTACAAAGATGACATAAGCAAGAACCAGATGTAACGAAGAATCATCAGTTTGTTATCGGTCAGGTCTGTTGCATTATATACGCGCCTCAATGCAACATTCACACACATTGAACAGAACATCCCAAATCTATAGCACGGGCAAAGATGGCATGCTCATGTTAGAAATTACTGGCCAATTAAACTCGGTTGCGTGTCAAGCCATCCCCATTGTACGAGGCTGTCCCCAGGCCTAAGAAGATAAAATGTGAACACATCCAAGGCTCGGGGCTCAGGCCGGACGACCTGTCCCCTGAGCCCAGCGCTGCATTGCTTTACCTGTGACCTGAATCAGAATAATTTTTTGCATTTCAGAAGAGATCCTCTCCTGTTTATGCTCTCGAGCTTCCAAAAGAAGCAGAGTCGATCGGAAGAGCTGTTCTCAGGCAATTTTCGGTCAAAAGAGGGTAAGCAGAAAACCTTTTTCTAATAAATGTCTGCACATTATACTAAAACAAAAAATATCTGATTAATGATATACTCTGATCTGCAAATTTTACTGAAGGATATCAAATAATTATTTTTATAGCCTATTGATGTGAATATTATGAATCATATGGTCACATGTAAAGTAATAATCACATAGTTTAAGAACTCCACAATAGTGCGATGCCATTTTAAACGATGCAGTTTATTACCTAACTTCTTTCCAAGTAGTTTGTAGTGTGTAACAATAGTGACAAAACAGTAAGTAAAGAGCAAGGCAACAGAAATTGCGTGCTAAGAAAACTATGTAAAGTTTCTTGAAAGAAATGGAAACTGAATGCAGAAATGTCCTTTTAGCATAAAGTTACTTGAAAGCAGAAGTCATCGAGGCTGTACCCAACCACTTCAGCTTCCACATGTAGCCTTTTAAATGCCACGTAGCAGTCGAAATATGGCTACTTTACTAAATGCTGACATATATATGTGTTACTCCAAGAACTTGCTCATAAATCAGTTGATCAAACTTACGTAGCACCAACTTCAAGTTCAATGCTCAATACAAGCGCAAATTCATCTTCATCTTCTCAACACACAGGAGAGCTTACTAAAGTGAGAAGAAGTCGACCTCAGAAAAAAAAAAAGGCAAACTTGCATCCTTTGCTAAAATGCTACTGCAGTTCATTTTTCATCTTTCCGATTGTTATGATAGCCCCACATAATTTCAAGTGATAAGTCCAAAAGACAAAACCATCCAAATGATTTCCAAATTATTGCATTCTGTTATTTACTTATTTATTGAAGTTGTAATAATAATTCTAATACAAATGTCATTGGATGTATCAGTGGTCCTCAAAACATGAGATTACAATTTTAGGAGATAAAATGTGTCCACATCCTGTAAGCAGACATAAAAGAATATTAAAAAACAGAAAATCTAGCACAGAGAAAGATCAACATGACAGACAATGTGAGACAGAGCTGTAGCCTTCAGGCTATGTTTGGGAAACACTAATGAAAAGCCTTGACAAGGCCCAGCACGCAAACACAGACACACACTTGCAGAGTTAGCACAATAAGAACAAAAACACACACACACAGTCACTTAACCACAAAAAATGTACAAACATAAACCAAGCTTGTTAAAATGAAACATGAGCACCATCAATCATGCACGATGCAATCATGTAGGTAAAAGCCTGTTGTATCTAGATTTTTTATGAGTGTATGCTTATGTGTGTGTTCGTCTTGTATTGACTCGGATGCAGTCTCCAACGAGCATACCATGTGTCGTGCAGAGGGTGACTCATCCTCATCTTCTTCAACACATCCACCGGTGTCCCTTGTGTGTGTGTGTGTGCTTATGGAACTGTTTGTGTGTTACGCACATGTATGACTACCCCACGTGTAGCCTCCCACCCATCATTCAGAGTCATTCACACATGGTCAACACCGCGGGGGCCATGAAAGACAACAGGGCTGAGGTGGGATGAAGGGGGAGTTGAGAGAGGGAGAGATGAAGAAGGATGAAGAGAGAGGAAGTGCTGGTTGAAAGAGGTTTGGTGGTAAAAGGGCAGAGGAGAATTAGAGAGCAATGAGAGGATGGAGGCTGGCAGAGAACAAATGAATGACTCAACCCCTAATAGCTTCTTTGCACTTGAAGGGGCTCTTTCCAGTACCCACACTCAGAAAATCATTCATAAATTGACTCATCCAGGATCCAGCTCCAGCAGCCAGCAGATAGAAACTAAACTCCGACTGATAAGAGACCTCTGCAGTCTAGTTTTTTTTTAAATATCTTGATTTAAAAAGTAATAATTTCTTATATAATTTAAAAGCTTTTGTGCTAAGCAAGGTTCCCACCACATTTAGCTGCAAAAGTAACCGCTTTAAGTCATCATTTTCTGTATATTATCAGTGTCTTTAACAAGGAAATTTTGGCCCACTCTTCTTTATAATGTTGCTGTAGTTCATGGAGGGTCACAGGTGCTCGTATAAGGTTTCACCAATCAACTTGAGGTCTGGACATTGATCAGGTCATTGCAACACCCTGATTATTTCCTTTCTTTTAGTCATTATACAATTGATTTGTGGTTTTCTGAGGTCATCTTCAATGACCCAGTTTCAGCCAAGCTTTAGCTGCCAGACAGATGACCTGACATTTGGATCTGGAATATTTTGGTAAACGGAGGAGTTCATGATCAAATCAATGACTGCGAGGTGTCCAGGCCCTGTGGCTGCCAAATCCTCAGCCCTACAATACCGTGCTAGATAGTTGGTGTGAGGTGTTTGTGCTTGTGATGTAGCAGGGGAATTACAGAGTAGTGCTGATGTTCTGTGTCTGGTTTTCTACAGGCATGCTGTAACATCTTCATTTAGTCGTTTCTGTTCAAAGGACATTGTCACAGAAGTCTTGTAGTTTGTTCAGATGCAACTTTGCAAACCTATAAGGTGCAATGTTCCTTTTTAGAGAGAAGAAACTCCTGAAAACACCTTCCAGAAGGCAATACATGTTCATTCTTTTTCTAATTGTACTGTTATGAACTTTAACATTTTGTATCCTAACTGAAGCCCGTACAGTCTGATGTGTAAGTCTTGGGGTTTTGTTTATTTTTTTTTTAGTCTGACCTTGGGGTGAACTTGCTAGAACATCCACTTCTGGGAAAATTGACAACTGACTTGAATGTTTTCCACTTGTGAATGATCCTTCTCCCCCTATGATGGGCTCCAAATAATTGAAAATGACCCTATAACCCTTCTCAGATTGATTAGAAGTAGGAATTATTTCTCTAAGATCACTGCTGATGTCTTTCCTCCTTGGCATTGCATTAACAGACTCCTGAATGCTGCAGACTAACAAACTTTAATAGAGGTACTCACACCTGCTTAATTATTAAGTTCATTGGCACCTGGCTCGTCCTCTTAATTCTTTACTTTCTCACACATTGCTTCCGCATTTTGGCTCAGTTTTTATTAGATAAACACCGATACAGTGTGATATGTAAGCTAATGTTGTTCTTCTTAATTCTAAGAAGTGGTAAGGAGCAGATGATCCTTGATATCCCCAAGGGTGCGGGAGGAGAGCTTAGAGCAAATCCAAGAATGTCCCATTAATGCTCATCAATGCTTAATGCAATTCAAAATCCTACACAGAGCACACTATTCAAAGACATAGTTACATAGAATATTCCTAGAAGTATTTCCTTTGTGGGTTCTACTTTATCACACAGTTATGCATCTAGTACTGGTGGAACATTTTCCTTTTTTTCTCCAGGATCTTGGAAATCTAGATGAAACCAGATTCTATTATAGCAATTTGGGGAATATCTGGTAAGCTTCAGAAATGGTTCAGTACAGAAATGTAACAGAACAGCAAATTATATATGTGCAAATTGCAATAAATGAAATAAAACTCAAAAACAAACAATACTTACAAAACTTCCTGACATTTCCTCTAAATACATGTAGTCCAAAAAAGGAGGAGACAGAAGTAAGATTTTTTTTATTTTGGGATATTAGAGGAGTGTTATTATAAATGAATATTCAATGTGTCACACAAAACTCTGTCAATACAAAAACTTCATAAATAATCACCTGCATCCATAAAATTAACAAGAGTTTCATGGTCGAACATAGATGTTCCATCAACAACAACAACAACAAATACAGCACCAATGGGAGTCTACATGATGTTTCCATCCTGTATTTGTTTAGTACATTACTTTTAAATAGGCTCATTCTTACCTGGGTTTTTTTTTTTTTTTTTCAAACATAGAAAATCCTTGTAAACCATATTTGCTTTCCCTCTCCTGGAACAACCTCCTGATACAAGGTGGTTAAGCGAAGTTGGGGAACAGCACTTCCCTACCAATCAGAAGGTCAGTGGTTCCCAGCTTCTCCAGACCAGATGTGTCCTTCAGCATAACGCCAAACCCAGCTCTTTGCAATCCCTTTACCATTATCTAACCCACAAAATGGAAACTGTTGCCATAGCTGCTTACTTAAAGTCTTTTTCCTATGGCACCTCTTTTACTCTTTTTTTTGTGTATGATGCAGATGCAGTAAGAAAAGATTCTATCTATCTATCTATCTATCTATCTATCTATCTATCTATCTATCTATCTATCTATCTAT
>JBBBVU010000022.1:7350162-7379221 GCA_037177055.1 Atherinosoma microstoma | reverse complement strand
GTGTGTGTGTGTGTGTGTGTGTGTGTGTGTGTGTGTGTGTGTGTGTGTGTGTGTGTGTGTGTGTGTGTGTATAAAAGTAAAAAAAAGGCAAGGCAGTATACCACTTTTTAAAAAAGCTGTTATCGACTTTCTTTCAAACCTGCACATCATTGATGGGTAGTTTATTAATGATTAATGATGATTAATATAAGATCTCCTATAACTCTTATTCAAAGGTTATTTACTGTCCTGACTTGAAAATATCCAGTATAACTATTCTTATTCTCAGACCAGAGGACCTGAGGAAGCTAAATTAGTTAGTTAGTTAGCTGATAATTTGTGCCTCCGATTTCAAAATGGGCAATATCCATTTGATTCTATTTCTGCACTGTCATGTTTGGGATGACATGTACAAAATAACTATGTTGCAATTTAAGAGTGAAAGAGGTTTTTATTTTTACTTCCACAACCAGAAAATTAGGATGATCATTATGTTATTTGACTACAATGTACATCTATTAAAAACAGTATCAAAAAATGTTTTTTTTTTTTCAAATGGACTCTAATCAGAGGCAAGGAAAAAGATTCCTTCTGATTTTTTTTTTCAAAATCTCTTGATTGTATTAGGCTATACACAGTGGATGGTGGGATATTCAACATAATTGCAATTTTATGGCAAACAAAATTTTTCTGAAATTGTTCCTTGCCTAACTTTATACTGGAGAGGCTGTGCTTCTTTAAAATGCTCCTTAAATAGATAGATAGATAGATAGATAGATACTTTATTGATCTGAAATTCATTACCAGCCATGCTACGGACCTGCTGCTGATTTATCTACTTAGTTGTCAATTTCCCTTGGGATCAATAAAGTATCCATCTATCTATCTATCTATCTAATTCTCCTCCAGTTGTGTTTTTCATGTGTTTCCGATACTCCAGGCTAATTTTGCCTCTGTTCCAACTTCTTTTAGATGTATTGCTACCAGCAAATTAAAAATGAATCAATATTTTTCATGAAATAGTAAAACATCTCTGTTTCAACATCTGATATATTGTTTCTGCTCTATTGGAAATAAAATGTGGGTTTATGGGATTAGCAAATCATTGCATTCTTGTTTTATTTACGTTTTACACGGCATCCCAATGTATTCGAAATTTGAATCGTTATATTATTTTAAAAATGTAATATTATATTGTGCTATATGTGTGTGAAAATGATATGGAAGTTCAAATTGAAATGATAGTTGGTTTATTTGATAAGAAATTACTGTTCTGCTATGCAGTTTGAGTGACTCATCTTAGCTGATCAGGTGGCCATTTTTGCCCTAACACTGCTCATCTGAAAAATGTTGGACAAAAATTAAATCCATCAATATTAACAACAAAAACACAATTCAATATCACTCCAACACCAAACCATTCTGTTTTTGAGGCAGCTAACACTCAGATGTGTGCCTTATAAACAAGTTCTTGCAGTGAAATTAGCTTCTGCCGGGTTGCTACAAGCTAACATACGTAGGCACCTAAAAATGCTAACGTTTGCTTGTTAATTTACAGAATACTGTGTTTATAATGAGGAGGAAATGTTAAAGAGAAAATAAAGTAAGCAAATAAGTTAATAAACAACTTAAATATTAATTGTAGAGTTGTTTAAAATGCTGTGAACTAAGATTTTGAGTTACATTTCACAGCTAACCTGATATACCTGATATCATGAAATGTTAGTTATTAATGTTAATATTGGAAAAGTTAGTGTCAGTTTGGTTTGCATGACCTGTTTTACTCCTTACAGTGACAATGAGTGACTGCTTTAATATTTCTTCTCTTTCTAACTTGTCCTATAACTACAAGAAGCTGGTTTTCATCAGTGTTGACAGATGTCAGGATTGAAACCATCAAAATAAGTGAAAGGCACTTTTGGATGAAACGGGGCAAGATCATGATTTTCCAACATGATTTATTATTTTACAATGAAAAACATCACATTATATATTTAATCATAGTGAACTATCTCACAAAGCACAGTCTTACTCTTCTCTTGCAAAGTCTTTACAGGTCTTTGACAAGTGAAAACGATCTCACGTAATAGTCAAATGTTTAGCATGTAAACTCAACTTAAAGTCACAACACAGCAGTCCAAATAATGATAGCTAATCAGATGGAAAGCATCTGTAGCGTAGGCAAGGGTACACATGGAGAGGAAAAGTGGAGAAATGCAAAAGGTAGAATATTGGCAGAAGAGAAGAGAATAGAAGAGAAGGAATCATGGAAAAGGGTGAACCAAGAATTAAAAAAAAAAGCCTGCAGTGAGGGATAAAGGTCAAAAGAAAGGAAAATGATGAAAGACAAAGAGAAAGCTGAGAGGGGTAAGGGAAGGAAGAGAGAGAAAGGTCAGAACAAAATAAATAAATAAATAAATAAAATGACAGATTGAAAGGTGTGATCAAAGAAAAAGGTCGGGGGGGAGGAAAAAAGATGGAGGACACTTTTAGGCCAACAGTGCAGCCACAGAACTATAATGGTAGAGCACTAAACAGGTATTTTGATAGATTCCTATTGCAAATCATACATATAATTTCTTTTATCCCTAAACACATCAGTTTTAGTATATGAATGCAGCTATGGAGATGGAAGACTCTTACCCTTACGTACTCCAAAGAAATGTAAATATGTACAGTCTTTTTATAACATTAAGTAAATAAGTAACATAATAAAGCAACATAACTTAGGTCTATCAATGGCTAATAAAGTAATTACACCCTAGTCCAACACTTAATATTGAATAAATCCATATAATATGGAACAAGATATGAAAGAAAGAGATTATCACATGCATGCATAGTATAATTGCTTATAATCCTGAAGTGTTATTCTTATCACCAAACAAAACAATGTACTGGCTGATGATTGTGTAACTGTAGACGTGTATCAGTTTTCACTTCCTGTTTGCTTTCTGAAGTTGTTTCTTTATACTCAGGTGACATAGAGGCTGTCTTAGTGAGAGAAGATAAATTTAGTTTTAGAATTGAAGAAAGAACTACAGTTTAATAAATCATCCAGTGCTTAACATTTCTGAGTTACATGCATGCACATTAACACTCATTCAATACCTCAGTCATACAAACAGTTAAGCAGTTGTTGAATGCTCCAGCAGGACATATTTACAGCCTTTACCAGAGCAATATCCAGCTTTACGCTCAATAAAGGCCAATACATAACTGTGTTTTTTTCTATTTTACATTTTACAACATCGAAGCAAAACAACTGCAGAGTAAAAACCCCAAAGGCAAATGACTTAGGAAGAGTTCAGTGTGTATACAAGCATGTACACTACAGAAGTGTTCTCTATATGGTGTACATGAGGGCATGTCTGTGCTGATTTAAGACAGAAAAAAAGAAAAAAGGCTAGGCCTGTGCAATGGACCTACAGTATATGTCTTCTGTGCCTCCAGGAGTGAACATTTCAGTCATTGTCCGCCTTGTTACGCTTCACCTAATAATTCCAACCCTCAGTCACGGATCAGGACTGTATGGCTTTGTGAATATGTGTGTATGTTTGTGTGTAAGTACACTGAGTTAGTTGGCTTTATGGTCAATGTAATGTGGTCTGAAGCTGAAAGCCAGATTTCCTGAATTCCAGCTGTATTTGAAATAATTGGATTCATTCAGTCGAGACTCTCTCCCTCTCTCACACACACGCACACACACACATAGACATACATATTGGTATATTCATTTAAGCAATACATTCTAGCATGAACAATTGGCAATCCAGTACATGCACACATGTTTACACAGCTCCAGTGCACACATCCTTGAATGGATTGGAGAAAAATGAGGTGAAAAAAAAAAGCAGCAAAAAAAAAAAGAAAAAAAAAAAAAGCAACATTGCTGCTGTTATTGCTGTTTGTGAAATTACTCATTTGGGGGTTGTCAGAGCTGCTCATCATTGCCAGTGTTTGTGTGTACTGAACGTGTGCAAGCGTCTCTGCTGACTGCTGCATTGCCAACGCTGTGACACCACGTTACACCAGGCTCCCGCTGAGGCCTTGTTGGGACTACGGATTAGAATTAGAGCCAAAATGAAAGTTAATGACTGAATAAAGAAAGAGAGATACAACTTTGGGATAAGGTTGAGAGACAGACAAAGGCAATGGCCAAATTAAGAAAAAAAGGGAGAAAGGCTGTGAAGATTGCTCATTAGACATACTCCTGTTATGGCCGGTTTGAGATGCTCAGTCTAAGTCATTGATTCCACAGCGCAACTCATGACAGGATACAGGATCATGGCAACACAAAACAATCATATATATACACACAAGTGTCAGCAGGCAGTGCTGTTTATGGTGCATGTCTGGATGACCCCTGATGCAGAGAAAGCCTGCACACCCAGTCCTCCTCTCTTACAGAGAACAGCTCCACAAGATAATATCGATACTACTGATGCAGATATGGATGCGGTTTGTTCGCTTCAGGTTGTTGCAAAATTTTCTTCCTATACATTTTTACAAAGACATTAAAATATATAAAACTTTACACAGCTACCGTGACATTGTGACACCCCAGTTATGTTGTAAAAACACTTACTAGTCTGAGACATTGTGCTTTGAGTTTCTTAGACTCATTTGGCCATTTGACTGAACATGGAACAACTTCATAAAAGGCAAGTACATCCCCATGGTTGAGACTGCTGCTCGTATCCCTTCAGAGCAGTTTATATGGGATGATAGGAATTAACATCAAAATATTTCCCTTCAGAATAGGAAAAATTTTGAAGAGGCTCATGACACAAATATAGGAGCAAACTTAATTTGATTGTTGTTTGTTACAATTTTTGTATGAAATTAAGCTTTTAAAGTTGACACTCAGATGTAATTGTTCACTTTGATGTGATCAAATATTCCCTAAAGATCAATCATGTCACACTTGCATGCTTTAAAGTATTTGGCTCGTAGTATTTTATGCATTGTGTGTGTTGTAGTGGCTCTTTTGGCTTTAACTACTGAACAAACCGAAAATCTGGTCTAAAAGAATGCAAACATTCACTGAGCGCACACAAAATAGTTGTAATGTTAGTGCTATAGTCATCCTCCATGTCTGCTCTGAAACCTTCTATCCCGCCCAAGTCCACTTGAACAGCCCAGTCCATCTGGTGCGTTAAATCTTAGGAGCCACATATTCAGGGTTGGTGTAGGAGAAGCCGAGGAACTCGTCCTGGTCCAGATTCATGATGACGAGCTTGTCCGTAGGCGTCAAATCCACCGGCATCTTGGTGAACTCCTTGTCAAAGTTACATGTGTCCCGACGGGTTTTCTGCAAGTGGAGTTAAGATATGATGAAAGGGGGTGGAGGGAGTGATGGGAAGGACGGAAAGATAGGAAATTATTGGAGGAGAGTGGGATAAATTGTGGGGGAGAAAAGAAAGCAGCACTGTCACACACCTGACACTGGAACATCAACCGAAAGCACCAGTAGTTTTCATGCAGCATTAAAATGCTTTATTTGATAAAGCTGAATGTTATGAACAGCTAATAGGATAGCATAGACCACACAGCATAATAGGTTAACAGATGTCTTTTTTTCCAAAGTTTCTCGTGTTATTTAAAAAATAAAATAAAATCTCTGCCGGAAAAATTCTGGTCTTTTCACTTAGATGACACCGGCCAAAGTCACATTTTACTTCTTCTATATAATATAAAAATGTTTACAGTTTAACTATGAGTACAGAGAGCATAGTTCCACCTGACTAGAAAAGCAGCAGCTTTGACATGATGAGATTTGGAGGGAATCTTAAAAAAGAAAATAAAAGGGTGAATAAATTAGAAAAAAAAAGTCTTTTGTGGAGTTTTGGGACTTAAAAATAGACATTGGTATTGTGTGTCTGCTTTGCACAGAAACAAACTCATCATCTTTCCCAAGGCGTCACACACCACTCTGTCAGGATCACTTTGCATCATCAAAATTAACAGAGAGAGAGCTCTTCAGCCTTTAAGTAGCAGGAACCGTAAATTTGGTTAAATATATATTTCCTCTCCATTTTCCAACAAGTTTGACTAATGTTGCTGTGCATTTTAAGCCAAATAGCAACTCTTCTTCTCATCCCCAATAATTTCTTCAGGCGCCTGAACCATGTGCTCTATATGAGGATTTTCATGCCACATTGTTTTTTGAAAGACTTTTTTATTAAATACACCTGCATTGATTTCCTCCCACCTCCTCCACGAGCCTCCTCTGTCTTCACTCCTTGTTTCTGTGATATGCATTGAAGTCATTGGATCATTTTTAAGGATAGTTGAAGGTGGCCAATTACTGGATCACGAGAGGAGAGTCAGCAAAATAATGATAATAATAAAACCCACAAAGGATCAACAAACTGAATCCAAAAAGAGTGAGTGAAAACTAAAATAACTCCACTAAAGAATAATGCAAAACAATAAAGGCTTCACTCTGGACTTTAGTGAATTTCCTTCTTTGTTGACATCTTTGGCTGAGAGAGGGAACCTTCGTCCTCGTGACTACATGAGATTTACTGTCTACTTCACACAGATCTGCTAAATTGCTGCTTTTCTGGCTTTGTTTCTGTGATACCAGCACATCACTTCAACACATTACCTGCCACTGTATAATGTGTCGTTAATGACTTGTTTGGCTTCATACAGATATCTCTGTGAGATCCTGACTTACCTCTGCTTCCCCTCACACATTATTATAAGGAGGACCTTGAAAAGGAAGCTCTCCCACAATGACACAGGTGCATTTGTTGTTGGGGACTAAAATAGCTATAGCCAGTGGGTCATGGCACTAATGCTGAAAGAAGGGACACGGTTGACTCTCTGGGATGAGAACTGGTTAGTCATTCCTGCAGGGGGTTACAGGAGAACTATGTCAAGTCTTACAGTTCATGCAATGATTATTTGCTCATATAAGCATGCTGCAAGTAACACCTGCATGATTATAGACAAATGATAGAAAGAGAAACTGAGAGATAAAAGAAACATAGATATGAATAAACATGAATAAATCTAATATTCAAGAAAGAATTGAGTGCCAAAAGGGGCATCAGACAACCCACAAAAAGATGTCTTCTGTGACTAGAAGGACAAATTAAGAAAATTCAAGACCATGTTGAGAGTGTCCATGCAGTTAAGGAAATGCAGGAGAGTAGATACAGATATAGAAGCATTTTAAAGGTACAGTTAAGCGTACAGTGAATCCATGAAGAAAAACCTAAGATACTGGATTTAAAGCAATTGTGTGTTAGCATTAGGGTGTTTCTGGGGTAAGTCAGTGGACTGCTTGGCTTAGTTTGAGCATTGAGGAAAGAAGAGCAATCAAGCTGTTAAATACTGTTGTTACACCGAAAATAATGTGTTTAAATTGTTTTTTTGTTTTTTTTCTAAAGCAAATTAAAGTTTTTAATAGCCAGTTTATCGTCAGCGCTCTGATGTCTAAAACGCACTGGTCCATGATACCTCTACCTTCCAGAAGACAGATGTGTCACTATGACAACAACTTTATGCTGTGTTTCTGACTATCAAGACTGAGATAATAAACGCTACCTTTGACTGAAGTACACATATCAGCCTCACATAACAGGACAGAGAATTAGCTTCCAACTATCTTGATGGCAGGTAGGAAAAAAAATCAATCTAATTTATTTTGTTAGTTTTAGAGTCTTCATGTGACATGTTACGGTGGGTAGATGTGTTTTTGAGTTGCACCTATTTTTGTTCCCCAACTGTAGATTCCTCACTGAAAATTAGCATGTCGTACACCCTGGGTGTTATATTCCCATTGATGCCAGACCGAGTTGGAATCAATTAAAACCTGCACCGCTGAGTCATTTGACACAGGACTGAATGTAAATGAAACACTTTCTCATTGAACTAGTGCTACATGTTAACAAGTGTTAGCAGGTTTATTGATCAGTGTTAAAAGTGCTAAAGAGTGAGTGCTAGTTAGTGGATAATAGAGGACCATGGCGGGTGAAAACCAGCGTAAAACAGAGAGGCTACCTTTAAAATCTCACCCACAAAAACATTCACAAAAAGGCATGGTTGAGCTGGACTTTTCTTCTAAAACAGTTAAGAAAATGGCACTGCAACACCACAGGAATAGCTCTAGAAGTAGTACAGGAAGTCAAATATACATACAGAAGCAGTTTCAACTTCTCTGGTTTTTAATGCTCTCGTTGCACTTAAAATAGTTTTAAAATGTGCTTCTCCTGCTGCACGCACCAGGCTGCAAAAAATTGGGAGGTGCATGACCTAACAAAACACCACCAAAGAGCTCAGAGCACCAACTGTTTAGAAGTCAATATTGGCGCAAGCTGCCATTTAAAAGGAAGAGAACGACGACCATAAACTGAGCTCCAAATGCTAACATATGTATGCTATTAAGATAAACATGAGATTTAAGGGCAAATACCAAAAAGTGAGGTGGCTTTCGTTAAGAAACACAAAGAGAATGGGTGGAGAGAAGCATACATATTGGCCAAGTCAGTACATTAAGCTTAGAGATACACAGCATGGGCATTTTCATTAAAGTAATTCTGACAATTTCTCCTCAGACATATGATTTATTGCTGAAATGCACCATAAATAGCCATTCCTTTAGGAGTTTTTAAGTTCATAATTTTATAATGTCGATGTCATATTGTAGCCTTTCACCTGGTCTAATCACCTTTTTTAAATGATGTTCTCTATTCAGAGATCTCCTAAAACACTCCCTTTTTTGTTCATTCATAACAGCATATGACAGATGCACACTGGGTTACTCTGTAGGGAACAGTTGAGTCATGGTGCTTTTTACCTCTATTTGTGGCTTTTGAGAAGCCTAAAAAACTTGACCGGAGTCCACCTTCCCAATTTGAATCTCCTGGAATCCAAAGCCCATTACGTACAGCAGCTCAATCAAAACACAGGAGGGGCTTCGGGAAATGTTGGGCCTTACAAATTGGAGAAACTTCCCAAAGGAAAACTGTGCCAAACCAGTAGGTTTATTCCCACAAGTAGCTGATGCAGCTACTTATGATGAGACTGTGGCACAAAAAGAAATGTGTCCATCGACGGCCCAGGCGACTGTTTAATTGCTACATTGCTATGAAATTGAAGGGAAAAACAGTATTACAGAAAAAAAGAGAAAAAAAATCAAATATTGCATATTGGCTTTTATTATAATTTTTTTTAAAAGGATATGTTGATTGAACTTAACTTTGTCAAATTTTCATGGGTGGATCTATGTGTTTGAGTGTATGTTTTTTTTAAAACAGTTTTTTCTTTGTTTTCATAGTAAAAATTTTACTTTATTACTTTTATTGAGTATGCTTTTATGAATGTTTTAAAATGTTGTTTATCTTTTTGCTTCTGTCGATGTTAAGCACTTTGGTCAACCTCAGTTGTTTTTAAATGTGCCAAACAAATAAAATTGATTTGATTTGAAGACACCAGATTGCCACAAAACATTCAAACTGGGTAAAATGTTGTATCTCAAAAGCATTGGCAAAACAGAGGTGAAACCACAAAGATCAGAAAAAAGAGAGAATGGAAGCTGACCACATAAATCTTTACACCACAAAAAAAAAATACACTGGTCACAGAGATAACCTGACAAAGGGCAGAGTCCACATCCATAAGTATTATGTGTAAAAAGACAGTGAGGAAAACCAGGGATTCACCAAAAACATCCATAAAATCAAGAGTCTGTGTGTCAGCGAGGAGGACAGAGGGGGACAGGAGAGATTTAAAGGATCAGAGAAACCACAAACCAATGTAGCATCTCCTACCTTAATCTGCCAATTTTCCCGTGGCCTAAGAGGAGCTTTCTTCATCCGCTGGGACACAGCTGGCCCAGATCCACCTCACATCCCTGGCCCTGATATTCGCTGGAGTGCCTCCTGCCAGTAGGAGTCTGCACTACTAGCTGCTACAACACTCACATTAGAGATTAAATATGTGAACTGTTTTTATCAACTTCAGATGTATGTATAATAAACCCTTTCAACCTGTAGTCAGCAGACCACCCCCACAGTGCAGGCAAACATTGTTAAATTCCACAGAACTTTAGCTGTGTTTCTTCCCGATACCAAATATATTAGTTGGTAGTTTAAAGTGATGCACGGACATCTGAAACTTTTTGTGTGGATTTGTGTAGAAACATCTATTTGTTATGCAGCAACAAAAAGAAAGGGGGAAATGAGGTAAATTAAGCAGTAATGGATTGTTTTCCTGAGAAGTATAAAATAAATTATTCTTTCCGATGCCAAACTTATGGGTTCTGTTCATCTTTATCACAAAAAGTTATCAGATTAAACTGTATGTAAGCAATATTTGCAATTTAAAGACTTCAGAGTGTTTTTATCTATTTTTAAATCTCAATATTAATGCAATTTTATATCAATATCAAACACTAAATAAATAAGTGTGAAGATGTAAGTAAGCTGCCACACAGGCTTGTGGAAGAACAGATGAACATATCAGTCTGAATACCATATGACCCATAAAATCAACCCTTCTCCGTCTTTATTGCGTACATTCACAAGGTGATTATTGCGATTGTCATTAGAAAACAAATGTTCTTTATTGTCTGTTTTACAGACTTGAAAAAGCTGGTGGTCCACTGCTTTCTCCAATCAAAGTGCCAATCCCAGTTCTTTGGTTCTCTTACCCTGTTTTCCAAGGGTAAAGTACCAACTTTCTTTGAGGGATCAAGGAGTAGTGGCGATGTAGTAATCCAAAGTTCCCCCAAAGGCCCTTTTGAAGGGTTATATGACCACAATTTATTTAATCCTTAAAAGAAAAGAAGCATTTTACTTTTTCCAAAAGTGGAATTACAGATGTATGACATCCCCTTTCATCATGGCTTCAAAACTAAAGCCTTCTTGCTACTTCCATTGTTTTAGTTCTTAAGGGTCCTTCTAGAGATCAAGCTCCATAATAGAAAGCTGATAATTACATGCACATCTGACTGGAAACTCTAACTTGCATCCCTCTGAGAAGTGATCCATCATGCACATTGCAGAGGCGCAGTTATTTATCAAGCAAACATACAGCTGCCAGCCATGTAGGCCAGATCATAACGTGTTCCATCACAGCATGCTTCAGTTGCAGTTAATGCTGTGAGGCACAGAGACAGAGACATGGAGGGGGAAAAAAACCTGGAAAAGATGCAGCATAGGACAGGCAGTGAGATAAATATCAGTGGCCCTTGGTGTAGATGCATAGATAGCACAGAATAAATAAATGCATTAGGGCAAACACACACAATTACTTTTCACATCACTGTTTTCCAGAGGCGGTGGCTTTAATAGAGAAACATGACTCGCGGTCTTCAATTTTAGTCTTTGCCTCTTTACACCTCCCTTCCTTCTCTTCCTCACCCTCTCCTCTCCTCTTTTTCCCTCTCTCCCTTACCACCCCTTTCTCTCTCTCAACCCATCTCTTTTCAGTAACGAGAGGATTAGCAGGAGACGAGCCAATGTCAGCTGAGGATGCGGGGAGAGTGGGAGGCACTGAGGAAAGGGGAGGTGGAGGAGAGGAGGGTGAATGAAAGGCAGTATCAAACATTGACCTGTTTTGGGCTGATAAGCCCGGGCTGCTTTGTGCTGAAGCCATTGGCTTTAATTTGGGGGCCGCAACATTTGGAATTAATTATCACACGCACTCCAGCAGTGCTGCGGCTTACTGTGTACACTGGCTATTACATCCACTCCAATACAAACTTTATACAGCTTATGTGCTGGAACTTACTGTTACAGAGGGGTCTGAATTGCTTTATAATAAATTAGCATAAAACACAGCAGCACTACAGGGATACTACACAGCTAGACTATGTGCTCCGTTCAGGTGGTTGGATAAAGCAGAAGGAAGACATTATTCTTTTAATACTGAAATATGTGCACTTATATACATTTAATCAGCTAATTGTTTAGCTTCTAACTTTTCTATACAAATTCTGCATTATTATTTGCTTAGTCTAACAGAATTTTGATATTTTTTTAATACTTCCCTTTTATATTTCACTGATCTGTTTGGCTCTTCTTACTTGAGTATTTCTGGTTTTTATGTCACCTCCACCTCCTAAGTTGTGTGTCACACAAAGAGCTGGTCAGCCTGGCTAATTGTAGGCCAAAGCGTGTGTGACAAATGTGTTCTTAATCACTGAAAAATGCCTTAACGTTTGCTTTGTTTTGGGCTGTTCCAACAGTTCAAATCATCAAACTGATCTATGTTACTTCAGGGTTCCTCAGTTTTACAAAAAAAGATGTAGAGAAAAGTAGCTTATAAACCTCTCACTGGGAACAAACGGAGCTGAGTCAAAGCGCTCCTGAGGTGACAGTAGTCGCTTTGTTAAAAAGTTAGTAAATCCCTTTGGGTAGGGTCCTTCTCTGTTAGCTGCTGCCATTTTGTGGGTAAGTCAAATCGCATGGGGCGATAAAAGCTGTATCTGCTTTTTTGTTTTATTTGCCAGCATTGCAGTTGCTAAGCACAGAGGCAATTCTAGGGTCTCTTTGAGCCCCAGGCAAAATTTCAAAATCCCCCCCCCCCTCCCGAGTGTTATCTCCCCTTTTATTATGATATTGTAAACTTATAACAATGGCAATAACATGTTAATATTATCATTAAATGGGTTGTTGTTACAGGATTCAATTATTAAATTGCAACTTTTGAATGTTCTCACAATTTTCACGATTTTTATTTTATTATTTATTCATTTCTTTTAAGGAGCAATGTGATTTATAGTTCCAATACAGAAGATGAAACTATGTGCTGAAACCTGCATTATGACCCTTTAGGATTACATTTACAGCTAATACAGTACATAAATAAATTTGAGTTTTCAGAAGCATAAAGGACCCATATGGAAAATAAAATATAAACACCACCTGTACACAATAACTTCCATCCATGCACTTTAGTAGTACATATCAGATTTCTTGCCAATTAATTCTATAATTTAACATTATAGCTTTACAGTTAAACTGAACTAGACAAATTTAATATTATACAAGTTATGTTATTTTCACCCTCTTGACACCCAGGTAGTCATCAGGAGGACAGATTGAGCTGCTCTGAGCTAAATTAGCTTCTGTATTATCTGCACTACTTACCACTGTCTTAATCTCTTTTTTGCTGTTCCTGTTTTTCTGTTTTTCTGTTTTTTGCCACTGCCACATATGAAAACATGTCTTCATTTTGATGAACCTGCTCTCAGCTTTTTGTTTTCTTAAGACGTACCGTTACTGGCAACAAGACCGAGAGGTTGGGAGTCCTGCACTGGTCGGCCACTGCCATTGCAAACTCTCCACATTGTCACTGCTCTGTCTTAATGCAAGGTTGGTTGTCCCTCTGAGGCCCCCTTCTGGCACAGGGGCCCAAGCATTTGCCTGGTTTGCCTGTTGGCAAGAGGCGCCTCTGGCTAAGCAAGATACCGACAACAACAAAAGAGTTGAGCTCATTTTAACAGGAGCTAATGTTTCAGCTTCATTCACCAGGATGTCCCGGCAATCTTCATAAGGAAGATGACATAAACCGGGCTCTTTCAAATAATCAAGGCCATGATAGAGTAGTTTGTTTACTCCTAACACATGTAGCAATGACTCTACAAAAACACCAAAAAATTGGTTTTTATACGAGCAGAAAAAATTTGAATAACTTTCAACTATCCACTCACAAAGAACTTGTACTTCCAAGCCTTTCCATACTTTCATCTGCTTGGCCATGTAGAAAGTCAGATAGTCTGAGATATTGGGGAACTGAACAGACGGGTATTTCTCGTGTTAAATGTAGCGTAAGGATCTATGCTATCACATACCTCAATCTTATAAAGGTACCTACAGTGTTAACTCACATCTAAACTGTGAAAATTCTTGTCTTGCATCTATTATGTACATAAGCAATTTTGGTTTGTTTATTCACCACTTTGTTCAGAGTGTGGGCCTGCAAAAGTCATGTCATTAAATACAAACAATAAAGATTCATAGTCTGTAATTATGCCAATTCTAAACCCTTTTACCAAAGCTTTGAAGTTCCATTGCCATTCAATGCATGGCTCGATGCATTTCAGTCAATAAACATCAACTGTCCTCAGTTCAGTTTCCATATTCTGCTGCATGTTCAAACTGTGAACATGCAGCAGATTAGCTGCCTGTGATGACACTTGCTGAAAACATCTTATCTTATGGATATAAGATACAAATGCATGGAAATGAAATAATATTGGCCACAAGATTCTAAATAAGTGGGATAGAGAACGGCCATGCGTACAGAAGACCTGGTCACAGGTCAATAGTGGATGCAAAAAGGTCATTATGTGGTACTGAATTAAAAACAAACTGCTTTTTGTCTGCATTTTAGCTGGTCATTGAATTGACTGCAAACTCCTTCTTGTGCTTCAAATGAGATGTCATCTGACTGACAGCTCAAGCTTGGCCGAAATTGGATGCTAAAGGACAATGATCCCAAACACAGCAGCAAATCTCTGGCAGAATGACTAAAAAAGAATCATGGTGTTGCATTGACCCAAAGTCTAGACCTCAACCTGATTGAAATGCTGTGGCAGGACTTCAGTTGAGCTGTGCATCATCAAATGCCTGCAAACTTCAATGAACTATTGCAACTATGTAAAGAAGAGTGGACCAAAATCTCTACAACTACGTGACTGACAATGTGATATTGAAAAAGATTCATTCTGGTTATTGCTGTTTTTATAAATTATTCTGTCATGTCCACATTCATACAGTAAAACATGACATATGTAAACTACTGTGCTATTCTGCTGTAGGCTAATCATAATACTTAGACCGTACTGTGGCTATTATCATTAAGCATGGACTAATATGGTTTTACAGATTTTTAGATTTAATCTAAAATAAATTTCAATAATATTCTGTAGTGTAATGCTGTTTGAACTTATCTGAGTTTCTAGTGGTCACACTAAAATATTCCATACTAATGTCACCAGAAAGGCTTCACAGCATGTTGTTTCAGTCTGTGCATTTTAACTAATGTATTTTATGTTAATCACAAGAGATATTAAAATCCATCCGAAGGTTGAAATAAAACGAAAAAATAAATCAAATGTATCATTGTTTCATGTATGATAATGGCTTTATGGAACAGAGCTCATTCAGTATTGTGTGCAGCCCTCACAGCAAAATAGACTCCATATGTTGCGGGCATAATCGAGCTGTAGCAATGGTTTAATGATAACTTTTCCACAATATGCTAACCTATGTCCATGAGTTTATGTCGGTCCCGTTACATGACTAAACCGTGGCCACACAATAATACCTCCTTCCTAGGCTTTAGTGTCTTGTGGCCCTTCAGTAAAATATCGAAAGACTCTGCAAGTCTTTCACAGATTTTCAATGAGGAAATGTCATTCTGTGACTCACATATGATTCGAGAACACTCATTCTTGCGAAGGGGGGTACATTTATTAAACAACCAAGATGTAATGCGATAATTGATGAGCTTCATCAGCGCTGGTAAAAATATTTAATTACATTTGGAGAAGCTTCTCTTATTGTTTTCAGTGTTTATGCTAACCAAGCCCACTGTTGCCTCCAGCTTCATATTTAATTCACAGATACCAGAGTGGAATTGATCTTCTTCTCTGAGTCTTGGCAAAAACATGCGTGGTATTTCCCTAAATGCCAAACCATTAACCTAAAGAGAAATCATTTATCATTGTAGGGATGGGGTGAAAAAGAATGAACACGTGTATGCAGAGGAGACAAAAACACTTCATTTTGTTGTAATGGAAAGAGCAGTCCTAAAGACGAAGATTGCAGATTGATCCAGAGGTATTAATACCACCGCATACACGTGACTGCTTAAATGGGTTAAAAACTTGAGCAACATGAATTAAAATGTATGCAGTGTTAATACATCCAGAGATGATGTTGAGCTCCAAATGCTAAAACGAAGAAAATCTACAATCATAATACAGGAACCCTTCAAACTACAATGGAAACAAAAATATCTGAAAGTGATTGTCAGAGAATACAGCTTGTTACTTAATACAATAATAATATTTGCAACAGATGAGTAAATTTACTCCCATCATCAACTCCGGTTCATATTCAACATATTTACACTGACAGTGTGAATTTATTTCTAAGCATTTCCAAACTACAGCCTTCTGAATTTTTGATATCAAAATTCAACTTTTTCTTTGAAAAACTCTTTGAAAAGCGCCTAAAGGGTTAAATTTCATACAATGAAATCATGGATGCCACATCCCTTTGGACTGAAGAGGACAGATAGCATCTGGCTTGTTATCGCCGCCTTAAAAAGGCAGCATCCTTGATGGTATGAGGGTGCATTAGTGCACATGGCATGGATAACCTGCACATCTGTTCTGGCATTATTAATATTTAACATGCACAGGTTTTAGACAAACAAGCTGCCATCTTTTTAAGAAAAAGCGTTGCTTATTTCAGCAAAACATTACTGAAACATATCCTCCGCATATAACAACAACTGAGCTGTGAATCACTGCAAACATGTGGTGCATCATTAAATGAAAATCATAAGAAAGCTGCAAAAATCCCATATAAAGCAATCATGGTTGAGGTTTAAGTACTTTAAAGTATCACACTATTCTTAAACTAAGCAGTCATATAATTGTTTTGTTTTTTTTTTACCCACAAAAACTGAACACATCTCACCAAATGTTTTAGTAGCATTTTTCATGGCATGTTTTAATATATTCACATGCTAATATGCGTCATGAATCCACCTGCTATTACACTAAAACCTCAGTTGTTTTCAGCAGTTTTATGAACACTGCAGAAGTATTCCTTGTGAATAACTAATGTGCTGTAGATTTAGTTTCCTTATTATATTGTGCCACAGCTCAGTCACAACCACTGCATCTAATTTGTGTCCATACTTGTTAACACAGTAATCTGCTAGGGGTAGTAAATGGTGCAAGATACAGTCATTAAAAGCAAGCGTGCAGCCAGTCAGAGCAGCAGCGGTGGCTGCTTGTACAGTGGATTGCGAGCAGCTTTAGAGGCGGTGAGAAGTGGCTGAGTGGCTCAGCAGGGTTGTGTGTATGTAGGCCGTGTTCTGCATGTTATTTCCTTGAAGTCATCAGACCTACGTTCTCCCATCATGGAAAGGCTCTTATGATAAGTGGCAGCCATGAAATATGCACAGCCTGTGCTAGCCGCCTGCCTCGCTTCACAGAGCCTCGCTTTGCATCCTCGTCCCCTCCCTCCATCTTTTCTCCTTACCACTGTCCCTTCTTAATACCTATTTCTCTTCTCGCCACCCATCAATCAATATTGCTTCCATTTTTCTTCTCTCTCATAAATTATTCTTCGTTCAAATTGCTCAGAAATCACCCTGTCTACTGTCTCTTTAATCTCCATTTTCTTCACTTCTTTCTCTATTCCTCCTTTACTCTCTTTTATCATCAAATCAGTTTGTGCTGCAAGGACAGCAACAGTGTGTGTGTGTTAGTATGCAAACGAAAGAAATTAAAACCTACAGCCGCTACAGGTATTCACTGAAAACTATGAAGATGCACACATTTAATATGAAGCATAATAAAAAACCTGTAGCACATCTTTTAAATTGTTTATTTCAGGAATATCTTCTATACCAGGAATAAACCCTACCCAAGAAAAAACAAAGAAACAAACAAAAAAAGGCATATGGAAAGCATTGTAAACAGCATGTTTTTCTTTATAGGTATTTTCACACACAGAGCACAAAACTGAAGCTTAGGTCATACTTTTGAAGCACTGCTGACTGTAGTCATTTTAATAAAATGTGAAAAGAGTTTGCAGCTGAACTCATCATCTGCTCAAAGACTAGAGAATTCCAGCATTCCAACTTTACTCACACGGAAATTAAAAGATTCTAGCCATTAACTCATTCAAAATAACAACAATAAAAAAAAATCATATGATCAAAAGAAGAGCCAGCCATAGTCAAGGCCTGGACTTAATGCACAGAAGGATTATTTGTCTGGACATACCTAGACAGCCAGATAACACTGTGTTACACCAACAGCAAATGGTGCTATCAATTGCCTCTGATTGAAACAAGAAGCAAAACGAAGTCCTGATAACAGATGTACTCCAACAAACTAATTTCAAATAGTATTTATTCAAAATAGTGCTGATTTTTTAAGAGATGTAATTTTATTTGACCAGCAATAAGAAATGTAGTTAGCTAACATTCTGTAGCTAAGTAACAACAGCTCTGTAGCTAACTACATTCTGTTGCTGACTAAATTGTCACTTAGCTAGAGGATGTAGCCCTCTGTAGCTAACTAGCTATGGTTATTTTCAGTCATCATTCTGTATAGCTAACTAAATCATCACTTGACAACAGAATGTGTTTAACAATCTGTAGATAACTAACTACGTATATGTTAGATAGATAGCTTATTTTGTAGCCAACTAAATTGTCACTTAGCTATAGAATAGGTATAGCGGTGTAGCTAGCCGTGGGAAATGTAAACAGAAGATATTTTCTAAAGAATTTCATATCTGTTAATTAAATTCAGAAAAACATGACATGACAGGCCCTGGAAAGCACCAAATTGCTATGAGAGACATAACTTTATCCAACTACTAACATACAGCAGTGAGCTAGAGGGTGTCCATTTTACAGCAGAAACTATCCCGATATCCCTTTTTGAGGAAGAAGGTGTCATTGTGTTAACTGTCTGTAAGGAATACATCACTTGCTTGCTGTTGAATACCATTAATAATCTGTGCATGTAGCTATAGCATCAATAACCCCAAAATGGTAATGAGGTTGTGTTTTTCAGTCAATTCAAAACTCAAATAAAAGACTCAAAAGAGGCATGGCTTAGCACTAAGAATATAGTCCTGTTCGCAAAGTTAGCACCAGCGCTATCTCGGCTAAGTCCATTGTTGCCATGAAAACAAGGGGGAGACAGCAGTTTTTGTTTTGTTTCTTAAACTGTTCAGTTTCAGTACCCAAAATGTGCATTTGTATGTAGACAATAGGTAGCCTACAATACTGTAGTTATCAAATATCTGTGTTCATATGTACAAGGCCTCAGTCTGGCAAAAAAAATGGTGTCAGTTTAGCAGTGTCACAATCAAGGGGCAACCTCCGGCTTACACATGTGAAGCCTATGCGGAAGTGCCAAAAATTGCAGTTACCACCTACTCCACTAAGTGCTGGCTGCAAAACAGAGCAGATCCCCATAGACTCCCGTGTTAAAAAGGCCAACTTCAGTGCAGAAATAAACATGTTTACAGCCTGGTTCAAAAAACCAATTTAGGTTTAATGGGTCAAGTTTACCTTCGTGACAACTGTGGGGGGAGTGAAAAAATTCTACCGTATCTGTTTAGATGTTATTTAATCTTAAAATTCTTCATAATTAGGGGTGTGTCCTTTGGATTGACTGGTGGCAGATATTCGGCAAAACGAAGTACAGAGTAGCACAACCTTGGTTTTTAACCGGCTAACAGCGCGCCTTAGCTTCTTTTCAGCTCTTCAGAAACCTCTGGGCCACGTAGTTTTATAGTTAGTCCATTTCTTTTACAGTCACTGGTTACACTCCATGGTCATAAATTGTGAAATGGCAACGTATCCCTAAGTTTTTTGTGAAAGAAAATTGAAAAGGTTTAACTTTTGCATGAGAATTGTCAGACTAATCAGTCCCAACTACGTCTATAGGCTATTTGTGGTCAAATTAATTGTGTCGAACATCTGTCATCACTTAGCAAGATGTCGAATGCCAATGCTACCACATAGCTAGATTTAAGCCTCTTGAGCACAATTATTTTACAATAAGCCTCTAGATTTAAGCCTTTGGGCCTCTGTATTCAGAAAGGGAAACAAGTAAGGAAAGCATAGTTGTACAATTTTTAAACATTTATTGTAAAACTGCAACAATTTCCACTGTGAATAATACAGCTATTAATTATTCTGCTGTGAGACTGAATTTCTTTTGTTATGGTCAAAGCAAACGCAAAGCTCATGTGAAGGGGGACCGGTCACCATATGAGCAAATGTAAACATGGCATTGATACGGTGGTATGGACAAACACTTTCATACACACATTTAAAACATTCATGTGCAGATGCACACACGCACACACACATTGTAAACAAATGCCAAGGTATTGGGATCATGCTTTTTTAACATACACAGAAATGCTTGTCTCTTGCATTGCTTAAATATTTGAGAACAGAAATCAGATCAGAGTATAATAAAGAGTATTATCTACCTATTCAACTGGCTGAAACCCACTATAACCACTATATTTCCCAACAGCATTTTAACATTATGATCCAAGTGATGTACAGCAGTCACATAAAAAATCAGATTTATGTGGTACAAATCTGATGTCCATAGCTTAGGCTTATTTGTTCAAATAATTCTCAATAAGATGCCAAAACCCAGTTGGGAGAGAAGATGTAGAGAGATTCTGAATATAGAAACTCGTGCATGCATGTAAAGCATTCCAAAGATAAGGATAAACATACACACGTTATTATATGTATACACGCGTTAAAGAGCACACTACAGTTACAGGCCTACTGAGACCAGTGAAGAAAAGTTCAATAACAAGTTTCACTCAAAATTAAAAGTCAGGACACAGACCACTAAAGCCATGTTGCACAGGAAGTCTTGCAGTTGTGTATGTGTGAGCAATTTCTTTTTTTACATAAACACGAACAAAAAATGGCACTCTAATTGTCAGGTTTTTTTTCTCCCTGTGTATAAATTCCCTATTTATGAACACTTAATGGTCCCAATTAATTCT
This sequence comes from Atherinosoma microstoma, assembly GCA_037177055.1. Lineage (NCBI taxonomy): Eukaryota > Metazoa > Chordata > Actinopteri > Atheriniformes > Atherinidae > Atherinosoma > Atherinosoma microstoma. Next base: position 7,358,474 of record JBBBVU010000022.1, on the reverse strand, counting down.
TAATCCTTATTCTGATCCTGCACGGTAAATTAAACACATACTCTTTGTTCATATTGCAAGGAAGACAAAGCTAAAAAAAATCACCCCAAAATACAAAAGAAGCTTGTGGCAAATCAGATTTACATGCTTCTTGTTCCCTAAAATATTATTTACTGTATCATGCACAACATTAAACTGCACTGGTTTATAGTAATAAACTCTCAAAAAGCAATGCTAAAACAGAGTCAGTGGCATACTGTATGGTGGGTTTTTTTTTTGTTTTTTTTTACAAAGCTGCAGCGATGATTTATCATATAAGCATGAAAAATTAGTTTGAAAGCAGTTATCTCAACTTCAACTTGATATTTTCAGAGTGCTACAGTACATGCAATTAGGTTTTTTGCCCTCACATTTGGGGTCAACACATCATCCACATTAAATCTGTGCTATATGTATGTATCGCATTTTAATAGCTATAACAACACAAGTAATTCCCAGGATATTTAAAGTGAATAGTCTTGTGTATTTATGTGTATATTTCAGGGGGTTATTGGGCTGATAGTTGAGAAATGATTACGTATGGGTTTGTCTTTGCATGTGTCCATTTGTAAGCTGAAATCAAGCCTGCTCATCGGCTGTGGTGGCAGCACTTCCTGGGAACTCTGGGTTGATAAAGGAGAATCCCTGGAACTCATCTTGGTCCAAGTTCTGAATCACTTCCTCATCAGGGGGGGTCAGCACCGGTGGGTGGCGGGTGAAAAAACGGTCAAAGTTCTCGGCATCCCGTCCGCACTGTTAGGGGGGGAGGTTGGGTGGGGGGTGGGAGAGGGATCGAGTACAGGAGGAAGGGATGGATTGGGAAAGGGGGAGGAATTGGGATGGATAGGAATGGAAGGGGGGGGGGCAGAAGGAGAGGAAAACAAAAGAAGGGGAATGGCAGGTTGAACCCAGGTGTGAGATGACATTGTTTGAAAATGGTTTCAATTATCAGGACAAGTGCAAGTACTTTGGGTGTGCTTGGTTTACTTCTCTGCTAGCCAAGACTGAAACTGGCAGGAGAAAATAAACGAAGCACACCTCATGCACGCTTTCCTTCTTCAGATATTTGAAACAGATCTAAATTAAATTTCAAACATAAAAAGTCTCAAAGATGCTGTGGCAGTGCACTACATTGAGGTGTGAACCATGCATGGATACAGACTTTTTTTTGGAAAAGAGCATTTCTGCCAAAGGCAAACCAAAAACGAAACATTGTTCTACTATTTTACTCAGATTTGTATGATTGTAAGACTTGGAATTATTTAGGATTTCTAAACAGGCAAGAACAGGCTCAGAGCTATGAGATAATTATTATTGTAATTGTGGGTTAATTGTAGGTTAATTATATGCTGCAGCCCTGTTGGGATGTGATAAACCAAACCAGTCTATCAGTTTGTATGCAAAAGAGTTCTGATTTCTATTTCACTTTCTTTTTTTTTGGGTGGGGGTTACAGTTTCTAAAACCTTTCACTAACTTTGAAGATTATTCCATATGAGACTGATAATGCTGACATTTGGATATCCCAATCCGTTCAAAGTCCCTGATTTCATTAAAGAAAAAATGGATGATGGAGTAAATCATCTCAATTGGAAACAATAAGTCACCGTTCATTTCTTCCTCCTGACCACTGCAGAGCTAAAATACCTCTGAGAGGTGCATCCTTCCAAGTACATCAAACAAGTTATTAACTTGAAAACTATATTTTCCCGACAACGTGCCTCACAGGGACTCTGGGTCGAGCAACTCCCCTCCCTTTTTTTTCATATCCATCACTGCATGGAGCTTTAATTAAGACAAAAAGGATCGAGTATTCTCTGACAACGTCACCCAGAGGAAAACTACAAACTCATTAAATCTCTGCGACTGGGAAAACCAAATGAAATTGAGAAAGACTGTTTAGAGTTTGGGGAAATATACAAAATATGAAATGCACTGTGGCCAAATAGTACTTGCAGCTAATTATTGTTTTAACCTGTTTGGGGAAACCAGGTGGCCTCAAACGAGAAATGAAATGGAAACTTAGAAGTATCTGGATTGGAAATTAATTTCGTAATCGATGTCTTGAATCAGAGAAGAAGAGAGGATTTGAAAATAGTTAATGTTATCAGCTGCATAACTGGGTCTGTTTTTAGAAGAAATACCCCTTTAGAAGAAAGAAAATTACAGTATATTTATCTCAAGACAAGCCAAACTGATGTTTTCAATAAATTCTGCCACACCGTTGGGATTTTGTAGTGCACTCCAGGACAGCTTTCGTTTGAGACTGAACCCCACAGCATGCAAATAAACAGACATACACGAAAAGAAACTGTGCACACAGAGAGGACAAATAAAAAGTGCAGATGAGAGGACAGATGGGTTGATGCATGGCAGCTGTGAACAGATGGATGGATGACATCTTAAGGAGGATGATGGAGAAACAGACTGACAATCGATCGCTGAGAGGACATATGAATGAAGATGGTCGCACAGCGATAACTTACAATGAAATGTCAGGGTAATGGCACATTTTATTTACTGGATAAATGCTTGAACGGCGGACTGTTAGCTGATCTGTAAACCATTCACACACTCAAAATCTCATTCCACAGATTCTCAAAAGCTATCCATTGCATATAAAACCAGAAGCAAACAATAAAAACCAGCTCATTTCTGATCAGCCATATGGAGACTGACGGCACCAAATCTCCCTTGTAAAAACTTGTAATACAAAAATATCACATAGCACTCTGAAGAAAAGGGTTTGGGGGTGTTTTTAAGAAACAAATAAATGGAGACCCTCCTTAAAAATAACACAAAGGCAAAAACAAACCCTCTTCACTAAATGGACAAAATAGCACAGTAGAGGATCAAAGTACCGCCTTGAGATTCTAAAACCGACCCCCTTAACTCGTAAAAAGAAATCCAAGCCTATTTATTTGCTTTAGTAGGAAAGAAGAAATGGAGAGAGAGAAGCAGGAAGATGCAGGACAGATGCCTGAAAGACAAAAGGTGTTTGAAAGACAAGATCAAATAGAAAGAAGAGACGGAGCAAAAAAGTCTGAGAGGAGTAGAGGCCAGACAGCATGTTTGTAGTCACATCAGAGGTCTCTGCAGACAACATCTTAGGGCTGCAACAGCCAGGTCTTAATGGTGACCTCTACATTTAGAAACATAAATCTGGGTGCACAGAAATGCATGCTTACACACGCGCACACACACACGCACACACACACACACGTAAAAAAAAACCCAGAGGGCAGAGAAAGCTGCATAAAAAGCTCAACTCTGAAAAAAACTGCTAAGCAGCAGCATGGCCCAAGGCTACGTGAGCATTCGTACATATTTTGAGTGTGTGTGAGTATTGGATGACATCATTCTGACTCTAGCTATGATCAAACTCATTTTGTCGTAGAGGGTTAGAAAAAGAAAAACCACACAAACACGACTTTTGGGGTAAATTTTAAGGACGTGCACTTACTCCCTGGAGGTTAAGTTTGAACTCTGCCTGACCTCTGTGAAGACGGAAACCCCTCAAAGTTCACGCAGAACGCAGATGCACCACACTCCAGCATCCACAGCCATGCGTCCAAACCAGCATCATTATCACCAACCCTGACTTCATCACACGCTTCAGCATCAGATGCAACATGTGCCGACTTACCTGTTTGTATAGTCCATTACAGGGGAGGGGAAAGAGACAGAAAACGTCGCATTGACAGTGAAAAGATGCAAAAAGTAAGAGAGACAGAGATATAAAAACAAAAAATAAAGGAGGCAAGAGTAAGAAAAAAGGCAGAGGTCACCTTTATCAGGAGTTTGACCACTGAAATAGTATTTAAAGTCCTGCTCTATGCTGTGGAGGGGAGTATTTGGTGACACTCGTGTGATTTGCACATCCTGTGTGTGACTTACAGCTCTGGGTTTGAAAGGCGGCTGCACCTCCTTGTTCTCCAGTTTCTCCCAGTCCATGTAGCGGAAGAAGCTGTGATCTCTGATGTCTCTCTCCCCCTCTGGACCGCAGCCCAGTCGTTTCGCTGGATGCTTCGTCATCAGCTGGACAGACGGAACAAGAGAGGGGATTGCTGTATGTCATTCCTTCTGTTCCTCCTGCCATGTGGAGCAAGAAAAATCTCTCCTTTCTTCTGTATTCTTGTGTCTTCTCCTCTGCATACTGTATGTGCAGGAGCTACAAACCAGCCTGTCACTGGCTGCTCCCGTCCTTTCCTACATCATTCTTTGCTTCACTATACCCCCTTTTTTTCCCATCCCGATGACCCGTGAAGTATAATTCATCTGGAGCTGCTCACATTTTACAATGAAAAATGCATGTCCACGGGCTACTGCCTCATTTCATTGTCCTGCTTGTTCTAATGCCAATGGATGTTGTGCATGTGAGCTTATTCTTCAGGAGCTGATGCTACATGAACATTGTTAACACTTTGCATGTGTTATTGTCACCTTAAATGAAGACGTACAGTCTTAGTCCTTGCACCGGAGCATCAGTCCATTATCTAACATGTACAATGAAAATTGAACAAGGAAGCCAAAAGCCAGGAAACTAATCTTCAATCATAAGTTATTTGTTTTGACGCAAACAGTTTAAGGCGAGCCAAAGTAAATAATCAAATACTCATAATGATGATCAGAACATAACTATTAAAAGTCATCCTGATGGGAGTCTAATGCCAATGTAACCATTTTACTGATATTTGCTGAGAAAAGCATCTAAATTAATTTCGGCCTCATGGTGGAACTAGAGGAAAAGTCACATGAGTAGGATTCACTCTGTTGGGAATATTCTGCTGCATGTGATTTCATGGCTGTGGCACTTAAGGGATGTTGAGATATTTCAACATTTGGATAATAGACACTTTATGGAGCCATGCTGCTGGTTTTGTTTAATGTGAAGTTCAACCCTTAAAACTAGATCTAGATCTCCAGGACCCCCGAGGGTCTCAGGAACCGTAGTAACTCTGTGGGGTAAATTATGATTGATAGCTTACCCTTTAGGTGATGCAGAGTTTTCCGGATATTTATATCCCGTCCAGGAGGTTTACAATCCAGCCACACAATGTGGTGTTTACTCTGAGACCGTATATGGCAGATTCACAATGAGTGATCCATGATAACACCATTATTTATTACATTTTCATATAAAAAAACATAGCTATCGTCATTATCTTGTTAAGAGACTTCTGATTTAACATGATGCCACATCCTGACAAACTTTTGACCAATTACATGGCTTAAATTGATGTCCAATCAGGAGCAGCCAATGCGATTAGAAAGTTAAATGTCTGTCTAAAAAGAACAAAAATAATAGTCCTCTGTGGCAGGAACAGAGCAAAAAAAGATGTTTAAGAAGCACGGTGGCGGCAAAAATGTATTGGAATTGGTTTTGTGAGGAAAGCAGGTAAATAGTAGCGTAAATAACTGTAAATAGAAAAAAAACATGTGAATAGTTTCTGTTGTGTGTTTGTTTCAATGCCAATATTTTTCTCCTGAAAGGCAAGACTTGAGAGAATGATATGCAGATGAGATATTTCTATAAAGTACTGTTGGTAATAAATTTTGTTTTGTTTGTTTTTTGGTTGGCCTTTATGGTGTATCTATTAATACATTCATATTCCATCATTTTAGTCTCATAATATGACAACTAAGGCTGTCCTGGTAAAAATAACATCTGTATGTTGACAGTGATTAAAAGGGTTGAGCTTTTTTTTTACAAGAAAAGAATATTTAGGCAAAAGAAGGCTTGGAGTTTTAAGAGTTAATGAAATACATTGTTATCTACTTTGAATCAACAATGGTGATCCTAAAAAACAAGAACTCATGTTGTTGTTCTGTGATCTAGCATGTTGTTTTCTGAGTGGCGACTGAGCCAGAAGCATGCGTGGTGTCAACTATGGGACCAAGAGGACCTTTGCATCCTGGTGAGGATGAAGAAATTTCTTGATATCAAGCAGCTGTAGTGACAAAAAAACAAATACTACAGGCCAATTTTTTGGGCTGGGCTCCACTGGTTTTCAACGATGACATAATGTGTAGGTGTCTTGACTCATAACATTTATACAAAACCAAGAAGGAGGCGTAACCTTCACCAACAACAGATCAGATCTGCAGCTGTAATGTCCCACATATCTCCTCTGAAATCATTAGTTTCATTTCACTCATTCCTGTCACTTCTTGTTTATGAATTATAATCATATTAATTAGTGTATCCTAATCTTGATCTTGTATCACTTTCCTTCACTTTGCTACTATCCATCATCTTCAATTTGTCTCCTTTGGGAGAAAAATTTCAGCCTGCAGTCACATAACAAACTGTTGTTTTCTTCCGTCTTTCACTTGTCTGCAGGCGTAATTAAGAACCGTTTACAGCGTCTTTCCACACAAAACCTTTAAGGCCGGTGACGTCAGTTTGAGTGAGTGCGTTTGCGTGTGTTTGTGTGCAAGTGGGGTGTGTCTCCCTCAGGGGCAGCAGTCATAACTCATTACATTAGAGCTGGAATAACATTTTCCAGAGGTTAGTCAACCTTACACTGCGCACACACATGCACACAAACACATTGGCTGCTCAGAGATAAGCACAGAGACACACACAAATGCTTACCTTCCCATTCATGCACACACACACACACACACACACATACCTGATCATCCAGCAACCATCACAGCCTCTTTCTTCTCCCCCTTGTTATCCATGTTGGTTTCTTTCTTTCATTTACAGGGATTTTAAGCAACAGTTTTAAGGCATATTTGAAAAGCAGAGAGCCACAGAACAAAAGCAGTCTTTCTCTTTGGTTTGGTTACATACCTAAAGTTGTCCGTTACAGGGAACAACAGCAGGAAAATGCTTTTTATGCGTGCCTGCTTTTTGTATTTGCAAGTAGGAAAAATTGCTCTTTGCTGTGGATTCAAGTAAGGTTGAAGACATCTTGTTCCACATACACTGCAGAAGAAGCTTGTGTGTGTGTGTGCACATGTGTGTGTATGTGTGAGACCCTTTGCTCGCTATGAAATATAGATGCACAACAGGGTTCAAGCAGGGGAGTGGAAATGTCTTTGATCACTCCTTCTGCACACATGTGCTCACACACACATGTACACACACACAGCTCTCTGCATTCATGAACCCTGGATTGTGGCACATGTTGGGAATAATTTAACTCATTCTTACTGGAATGGACAAAGAACTGTTAAAGAAGACTGTCTGACATTTTTGGTGCCTTCACATGCTTGGTTGGGAGCCTGTAAGGCCCATCTGTACCCATTTTTCAATGGCATCTATTTGACATTACGACAGCAGAAGGCCATTAGGCTGATCAACCAAAGCAGCTGACAGAAATCATTACCCATCAGCTGTATACAGGGTTTTAGCCTCTATTTATATGAATCCCTGTAGTCATATTTATATTGTTTGAATATTTGTCCATATTTGTCTTAGCAGAGGCACTGTTCATTTTGACATTATATTTGATAGTCGTGGATAACCCTGAATGCTGGGAAATAGCATTACAGGAGGTCCCCGTGTTTTGTTTCCAACTCATGTGATGAGTTAGAAAATGCACTAATTGATCATTTCTATAAAGAACCTTTTGTTTTTTGGGTTATTTTTTAATTGAGCGATTTAAATGACATAACTTGACCTTCGTTGTTTCCATTTCATGTCTGACATTCAGCTACTGTTGGGAACAAAGTGAGGCAGAGAAAACAAGATATCAGACACAGTGTATCTAGTTGCAAGCTTTAAAGAGTAAACTTGCCTGTTAAATTGACTAAAAAAAACTTCTGTTACTGAACATCTCCGTGTTGAGCATTACACCGGTGTTAAACTTCCCACCTCTGTAATGTTCAGACACAAAAAAGCTTTTTTTGTCCATGTGCTGCTTCAGTGGATGCTCTCATAAGAACAGCTATGACTCAGCAGTGCCTGTAGTTTTGCTTTGTGTGCATTCTGATAAACTAATGTCTGAGTTAAGTCTTAGTTTTAGTCAGTCATTCTAAATTAGCAGAGCCTAGTCTTCAGTTACAATAAATGCTGAGATTAGTTGAGATAAAACCTGCCCGTAAGTTCACGAAATACAATGATTTCAGAGCAAATAGTGGAAAATCAACTACAGCATCAAAAAAGTTTCTGTAGCACGATTTTCTTTTTTCTGGGGGGGAAGGAGGGTTAGTTCAAAATGGAAATATCTTGTAGCATTAAGAAAGTAAGGGTTCATTTGGGTCTCAACTACACACACACACACACACACACACACACACACACACACACACACACACACACACACACACACACACACACACA
>JBBBVU010000022.1:7315475-7330912 GCA_037177055.1 Atherinosoma microstoma | reverse complement strand
GTGTGTGTGTGTGTGTGTGTGTGTGTGTGTGTGTGTGTGTGTGTGTGTGTGTGTGTGTGTGTGTGTGTGTGTACTTGATACCCCCGTGGGAATGTGTCTCAGTGAACGTCTGAGGACCATGACCTTGAGTAGAGGAAGGGAGTGAAAACAGATGAAGACTGAGAAACACACAGGGGGTTACTGAAGGGGAGAGAGGACAAAACAGGAAACTGATAGACAGGAAAGCAAAATGAGGAGGAGGAGGTATAAGGGGATAAATGGAGGATAAAGATCCCTTCGCATTAAGTAAGTAGTTTCCAGACTTTCTGTTGAGTACATGAGACTTGACAAGAGGGTCATTTCATCTACCTGCAAACCCATTTCCAAAAACAAGGTGGGACTCTGTGTAAAATGTGTATATTGATATAAATATTAGCTCATTTTCAATTTGATGGCAGTAACACATCTGAAAAAAGCTGGAGCAGGGTGATTGAACTGGGCTGTTACTGGCTGATTTGTTATTTCAGTATGCTCCGACTGTTTTCTATTGGTGAAAGATCTGAACTGCCAGCAGGCCAGTTCAGCACCCGGACTTTTCTCCTGCAAACCCATGCTGTTGTGATGGAGGCAGTAAGTGCTCTAGCATTGTTGGTGCAAGACCTGTCCCGAAAAAGATTGTCTGATTGGGACGGTATGTTGCTATAAAACCTCTTTGTACTTTTCAGCATTGATGATTCCTTCACAGATATGGAAGCTGCCCAGACCATAGGCACCAATGCAACTCCATACCATCAGAGATTCTGGCTACTGAACTGTCAACTGATAAAAAGCTGGATGCTCCCTCTCTTCTTTAGTCTGCAGAATACAGAGTCCATGGTTTCTAAAACTTTCCACTTTACCTCAGACCATTTTAAATGAACTTTGGTCCAGAGAAGAGTCGTTTCTGGATCGTGTTCACATATGGCTTCCTCTCTGCACGACAGAGCTTTAACCTGCATTTGTGAATTTCACAAACTGTGTTCATACACAGTGATTTGTGGAAGTGTTCCTGAGCCCATGTAATGGTTTCCAGTAGAGAATCATGTCTGTTTTTAATGCAGTGCCACCTGAGGGGCCCAAAGATCATGAGCATCTACTTTTGACCTCCGGCCTTGTCCCTGTGAGCACAGAGCTTCTTTTGATGAATCTTTTGATGACGTTATACGTTGTAGATGGCGGGATCTTCAAAGTCTTCCCAACTTTGCAAAGAGGAACATTATTCAGAAATTCTTTCACAAATTTTAGATGCAGTTTGTTGCAGATTGGTGGAACTCTGCCAATCTTTACATCTGAGAGGCTCTGCCTCTCTAAAAAGCTTCTTTTATATTGAGTCATGTTACTGACCTGTTGCCAATTAACTTAATAATTTGTCAAATTTTCCACCAGTCATTTCTGGTTTGTGCCAGTTACTTTTCCAGCTTTTTGTTGCCCCTGTTCCAACTTTTTTAAGAAGTGTTGCTGCCATCAAATTCAAAATTAGCATATATTTTTAATGAAATGGTAAAGCGTCTCAGTTTCAGCATCTGATCTATTGGGAATGAAAATTCAGGTTTATGATATTTGTAAATCATTGCCTTCTGTTTTTCTTTACATTTTGCACACTGTCCCAACTTTTTTAATTGGGGTTGTATTCGCAAAAAAAACTATAATGCATTTCTTTAGAGCCATAGTTCTCAAACGGTGGAATGTGTACCACTCCAATTATTAACCAATTCAAAAATTATGCAGTTTTCTGTAAATCACAGATAATATTATCAAATCAAAACCCTTATTTCTTTTGTTTTCCAGGGTGCATCAACGTCAAATAAAACTGGGAGAGATTTTCAGATCTGCACTTTCGAGTGAGGGTGACAGCATGGCTCCAGGTGACCCAGTTTTTCTGTTACAGCGCTGTGAAAATGTCACGTGATCCAAGCATGTCGCTGTGATCACAGATCCAAGGATAAAGTCTCTGCCTTTACATGTTGCATAACCTGTAAACTGCGAGAGTCTGCGATAAAAGCTTCTCTTCACTTGCGGTCATAAAAACGAAACAGAAGCATCTTTCTCATCAGGCTCATTGGTAACAGTTTCTCTACTTGCTAACTAGTTGGTCACTTTTAACCCAGATTTTAAGTAACCACACTTTTATCAGACAGGTTCTGCTTTTCATCAATATAGTTAATATATTATCATTTTTTAGCATCTTAACACAAAAAAAGTAATGTTCGATGTTTATTGTAATCTATAGCAATTTTTTCAATTCGGATTTGATTATTTGGGAATTTTTGCGCCAAATATGTTAATAAAATAAGTCAAAGTGAAAAAGTAATAGTAATAGTCTCAGAGCCAGCAGGATTAGAAGGACTTTGCTGAGTTGTGTGACAAAGTTTTAACATTAGTTCAGGTGATAAACCCCTTTTACAACATCCATGTTTACACGTAGCTCTTCTGATCCAATCGAACATCCAATCACAATAAAAACAATCCATATTAGTACGCAATACGCATTGTGCATGTCAAAAGCGTTCCATCGTATCAAATCTTTCCATCACGTAAACACAAAATCTGATATGATAACTTCATATAAACACGTCAGCTGGAATCTCTGATCAGATTGATATCAATCGGATAGATGAAATATTTGTCCATGTAAACGTAGCTAATAATAGCTGCCACCACTCAACAATAGAAACTATTTTCACTTGGAACCAACCTGCCTCTATCTGAAGTGTTTCTGATGGAAAAATGTAGAGCTTTTCTACTATATCTCAGTCATAAAAGTGGTACTTGGAGGGTGAGATATTTTCTGAGGTGATACTTGACGTATTTTCTGGGCCACTGTAGCATCCTTCTGGTTGAGTTCCTAAATGTTACAGACAGCTTTAGCTTGAACATTCCTGAATGAGACTCAATGGTTGTGGCTTAGTGTCCGCATGACAGAAGGAGAAGAGAGAGAGAGAAAAAAAAAGGGAAAGCACAGTGCAGGGTTATCCTCACTGAAGCCAAATGTGTTAATGAATGGGCCTATTGGTCAGCCCACATACACACACGTGCTCACACACACACACACACACACACACTCACATGTCTGGACCTGCCGTGTGCCAGACCGGATGGTAGTATAAGTGTGCCTGCCAACTGCTAACAGCTCTCCCAGAGTGGCCCTTACTCAAACACACACGCAGTGCTCACACACATTCACTGACTTACCACACGTACGTACGCACACACACACACCTCAAATTTCTGTCGTAGCTCCTCGTTGCCCTCCTCTCCCTCTGGAGCAACAGGGACATTGAAGTACTCGCCTTCTTCCTGAGAGAGCAGCTTAAACCTGAAAGAAGAGGATATTTGCAGTCAAATCAGCTCCTAATTAGATTATGTAATTAAAGTGTTTTAAACAGCTGCCACAGCCAGACACCATACAGCATCATCACCACTTATTCATGGCATTGATAGATTTAACTACACTGATTTCAGCTCCATACTTTTGGTTTAGCTCAGTTAAGACAATTTTACCTCCAACCACCAAAAGATCAGATCTCTGTTTTCAGGAGTTTTTAGCTTAAACCACAAACTTATTATAGTTAAAGCACTGTATATTCTCTTTTTGTTAGAGTGGGGAATATGTAAACAATAAAACTAACCTATCCTGTGCAGTCTTGTGCAACAGTTTTTCTTGTTTCACCTCGTTTTGTGTAGCAGAAACTCAAAGCACAGCAGAAACAAGCTGAGAATACAACTATATTGTGAACTTTAAACCTGATATGGGGACGGGTTGGACAAACTGAGCCTCATCATGCTTTGTTTGGAGCTCCACAAAATACAATAAAAAACAGTTCAAATTGAAATCTAAGTACAGAAGAAATAAATCTCTGTTCTGAATTCAGTCCCAGAAAATGTGTAATTAACCACCCAGTCAAACATGAATTATTAAAACCATCAGCTAGTTCGCCAATTAGGATAAGAAACCAAAAGAAATGAGCAGCCTTTCACTCTGAGATGCTAGGAGGGTGTCTGCTGAGGATGCGGATCGACAGATCTTGAAAATGATGACAATCTCCTCACCAACATTTATAAACTGTGTAACTAACATGTCCTGCTGATGATGAATCTTAATGTTAGTGTGACAAGGGGAGAAAGGCAGTCATGTCATGTAGTCTTGCAGGAGTCAGCAGTTTATCCTTGGTGTCTCCGAAAGTATGTAAAACTACCAGTTTGAAAAACAAAGACAGGTTTTGATAATGATCCCCAACTCTCTATTACTGTGTCCATCCTCAAAATGAACGCTCACTGACTAAATTTCTCCAGTAACCACCATTACTTAGCAATCTAACCTCTAAATGTGGCACTGGCTCTTCACAGAATTAATCCATGGTATGTAAAAGTTCATGCACGGCCATTATCGTCATCATTTAATCCACCAATTATAGATCTAACTCTCTGAATTGGGGGGCAGTCCGTCAAATACCTCTTGTGTTACTTTTCAGCTTTGCGCCTCACTAAATTAGTCCAGTTCTTCTTTAGCTCATTATTTTTCTGCAAATTAATTTCAGCAAATTCTGGCATTCAGGGAAAATGCATTTGCATGATGTATGCACAACAGCTAGCTAAGGCTGCAATAGCTGGTTAGCCATTTACTAATGCATCGCAGGAAAAAATGACAATGTATCTAATTCTACAATTCATTCAAACTTAGTTTGCAGTCTTTTGGCACAATCTAAGCAAACACAATGTCTTTTTATCCAAACCTCTGAATTTGCATTGACATAAAGGTCCATTTCCCTTGATTTAAACTCGCAGTGTTTATATATTTGTGCTATTTGAAGCATCCACATTTACTTGTATGAAACAAATCTGCCATTGGCTCCAAATAACTGACTCTTGTCTTGCAATTAACACTTAAACTAAGCTATTTTATGGTCCCAATCAACTCTATGTGAGGTTTATAGAACTTGCAATACTGTAATAAAGTCTTAATCTAATACTTGACTCACACAGGGTATACACACATTTGTATACAAAACCAAGAAAGTGAAATTATAGTTAGAAGCTCTTCCCTTGTTAACATAATTTCAAATACCACCCATCAGGGAATAAGAACACATGCAAACATAAAGAGTATAAGCTACCAAAATCAGGTCTTTGTGTTCTTTTTTCTCTCTCTTTGCCTTCCCCTGCCTTGAAGTGCCAGTAAGTGTTGAGCTTTGGAGCTGCACAAAGGTGGATAAGACGAAAACCTGTATTTTTACAGGCTCACTCTGAATATCAGGTGCATAACGGCATCTCTCCGCCTCCACCATTCCACCTCAAATGCTGGCATCTCATTAAAAACCCTGACAGGGCAGCGTCAGCAAAAAACCAGAGGAAGACAGAGAGAGATAGAGACTGAGCTACAGACACGGAGGAAAGGAGGGAGGGTGGTGGAGGGATGAAGAAGCCGAGATAAAGAGAAGGGGTAGAGTTGCTCTGGCACTGAGTCTAACCAGAGTTTAAAGAGGAGAATTTAAAGAAGTATTTCTCCTACGGTGCAGTAATGAACAAGGTCACCTTCACTCTCCCTCCTCCTCTTCTTTTTCCAGTGGGTTAGTTTCTTTGCCTCAAATCCCTCCACCCCCTCCTCCTTAACTCTCCTTTTCATCTTACCATCCATCCACTCCTTGTTTCTGGAGCTCCGAGATGCCGAAGGACAATGATCCCATGAAGTCATTGCGGCTGGTCAAGTCCCAGTCCCACACCTCCACCGACAGACGGCGGTCCTTATCGTACTCCTTCAGGTGGCTGGAAGAGAAACATAAGGACAATCAACAGTTGGATATTTGTAGGTCGTCTTCAGTAAATTGTTCTGACTTTGAAACGCACTTCTAAGTTTGTCATTTCCGTTATGATCCTCACATAATCCCTGGATAAATACAATCATCACATCTATCCAACATACAGGCAGCCTTTCTGGAGAGCTTTCTATCTGTTCTGTTTTACATGAATCAATACACACCACTTTCAGTATATGAACCAGTTTAATGCTCTTCTATCGTCTTTCAGTTTGAAAGGTTGGATAGATGCAAAAATTGCCTCTCAACCTGAACATCTGCACCAAGATGCCTGGAGTTGCTATTCTCAATCTTCTTCCATGCTAACTGTGATGAGACATCTAAAAAAAAAAAAAAAGCAATTGGAGCCAAGTGCAACAAACAACCCCACAAGCAAGGTTTTATAAATACAAGAAGCCAGATGTTTTTATCTGAACGCCGGCGGTTCCACATGCTTGGAAAGACGAGCATAATATGATGGTCTTAAAACACTCCACCGAGTGAGGGGAAGAGATAAAAGACAAGACAAAGAGACAAGAGGAAAGGCAAAGATAGGCAGAAATAAATAAAGAGTGCAATAAACATGATGTGGTAAAGCCTTACAATTTAAAGGTTTCATTCCAGGTGGGGTTGAGGCAGCACTTTATAGTCTTGGTCTTCTGTTTGCTCTCACTGCGGGGATCTGGGATCAGTTTAAGCTTCACGTAGGGGTCTGACAGACCGTTGGGGTCCATAGGAACCAGATTCCTGCCCTCTTTGACTGAAGGTGGGAATGGAGAAAATGAAAAAAAAAGGGATGGGAAATGAAAGATAGAGGAAAAAGATGGAGAAAAACAGTCAGCAATGATTTCAAACAGCATTTTTTTTTCTTGAACAGTTTCCACTGGGTATACTAAAGTCAGAATATTGTACTGGTATCCAGACAAATCCATGTATAACACATATATCCATTAATGTTTGCACATAAAAATGAGCAAATCTAATGTTTAAAATGGCAACATTTAGGGGTGCACCGATTGATCGGCCGGCTGAAATAAGTCGTGGCGGCACCGCAAACAAAACGTTCAATACAACAAACCTCATTGGCCAACCTTTTCATTTATATTTGAGAACCCTCCCTCATTAACAAGTATTCTTAATTGTTTTTCAATAAAATAACATTGCAAGATGGAAGCTGTATGCGGTCAGTTATTTAAAAAACAAAAATCAAAAAAAGGTATTGGCCAAAATCGGAATAAGCTTCATAAAAATTGGTGATGGCCAAAAAATTGCATCCCTAGTAACGTTTAAAGAACTGTCTAGCTTATTTCAACAACAAATTATTTACAGTAATATTGAAAGTAACATCTCTTAAAAAAATCATCCCCAGTTTCAGGACCACCTGCTGTCTGCCTCTTTTTTATTGTATCAGCAGTATCCTACCACATGCATCATTATGCAGTGCTTGAAGTTGGAGTTTATGGAAACATTTTCTATAATCTTTTCTTCATAGGTTATATGTAGTATAGTTTATTACATTAATTTCAGAGGCTCGTTGATATTACAATAATTCATATATGTGTGTATTTGATGCATGAACTATAAAAGTGTGTCCCTTCTGTGAGAAACTAAAACAGATGGGAAAAAAATGACTCTGCCCTAAAACCACTAAATCATGTTATTCATTATAAATTTGAGGCACATAGTCACAACCCTTCGCTCAGGTTGGGGGTTATGGCCTCGGGGTGGCCAGATCTGTCTTCAATGACTATGTAAGGCCAACATAAGGTTGCCAGTTCCAACACTAATCCTTCTTTTGTGGCTGTGTGTATTAAAGTGGTGCAAATCTCCTGTGGTTGGAGTGTGCATCAAGTTGAGTGGCTGTGTGTGTGTGTGTGTGTGCATAATTATCATTGCTGGTCAAGATGGGAGGTCACATCCAATTATCAGAAACATGGCTGCTTTGTCTTAGGCAGCATGTCGTGGTCGCTCTCAGCTCACATAAACAAACACAAGAACGGTCTTCATCCCACATACACAAAAACACACAAATTACACAAACATATTTCACTGATGACTCGCTATAAGAAAATAAATTGCTTCTTCTAAACATGCTAAACACAGACAGCGACACTGGAATGTTTGACTACTTCTTTGTAAACAAGATTAAGTGTTTGCATTTAAGAGGCCCCCTCAACTAAGGAAAAAGACTGGAGTACCTCTTTTTTCTTTTTCTTTTTTTTTACCCTTTATAACATGTTCATAAGATGGTTTTTGTAGCAAGAGACATCGCAAGCAAAATTAGCCATCAATGCTCCAGCTGACATCTGCCTTGCTTCTGCAGAGCAACACCTAGAGTCTGAGACAGGCAACTTTGGGTATGTTCTATGGAAATGTAGGAAGAACCAACCCTGCTGCTTGCTGGGTGGGGCTTTTTGGTTGCAGTGTGAGGAACCAATGAAATGAGAAACTAGTGCAAACTGTGTCCATCAATGATTTAGTTTCTTCTTCTGAGAGTTGCCCTCTAGTTCAAACATTTTTGGTTGAATTTCTTCAATATTTGAAGTACTAAAGAGATCATAATGAAAAAGTGCCAAAGTAGACAGGAAAGAGTTGTCTGCTGACAGGTGGGGATGTGGGTGGAGCCAAAGTAGCATTTTCACAGATCCCCATTCCTTTATCAGGAGAAGGTTCAGACTCAAACCGCAAGCTATTTAAAGGCCATGAGAGTAGTGCTGGGCAATATGCAGGCTCATACCAAAAAGTGTTTTTTATTTTTCTCATGATATGAATTTACTGCTTTAAGCAGCAAGAATAAAGTTCAGTGTTGTGCAGCAAAAAAACTGTTTATAGGGGGGGGGGCTATTTCACTGCTGCATCACTAAACATCGATGCAGGAGATCACCTGTGTTATTGGAGATGTTGAGCAGTAAAAATGAACAAAGAAAGTTCAGAAACTGAAGCTGTAGGAGACACTGAAGCAGAACATGATGACAATGAAGAATTTTGCTGAAGAAAGGAGACATTTCTGTTGCTTGGAGATCCTGTGAATATGAAAGTTCGGACATGAACCAAACAAACTATTTATTGCAAATGCCACTGAGTTAAAGTTGCTGCTGGAGGCGGCACCACAAGCAATGGGCTGCACCACCTTAGCCACAAATGCTTTGGAGCACCGACACTGCATAGAATTAGAATCGGCACCCCACATTCTCAGGTAAAACTGAAAAAGCTTGAATATGTTTGAGTCGGATATCACACCAAGATAACCAACAACATCACAATCCTTGGAGCCAATATAGTTGGTATCGCTGAGTACTGTGTAGAAAGAAAGCTTCAGAGCAGTGATACAGACACTGTGGAGGTTAAATCGTTTTTGGAGGGTTTTTGTACAATGTACAATTCTGATAACAAAGTAAAAGGCTTTTCTTAGTTGGTTTAAATTCTCAGTCACTCAGGTCATGGTAATTGTAAGAGCTCAAATAAAGGTAACTGGATTTTTTCTTGGTTCTTGAAGATGTTTTGCCTCTCATGAGGATGACTAATATGTAAAAACCCCCACCAACTGGCTAGAACCAAAGAAACATCTCAGGTGAAACATAGCAAACTACTGCGATAATTCTTCTCCACAACAGTGGACAATGTGGTTAACACCAAGTCATGCATGAAAAACAAAAACAAATAATCACGAAAACAGCAAATTTTTTAAAACAATGTGACATAATTTCGGTCATATTAATAGTTTTTCAAAGTTTAATAACTGCTGGAGTCAGACTTTAAAACTGATCTGCCTATGTCTCTGACATGCCCATTTACAAAAGTAGAACATATATTTCAGTGTACTCAATTAAATGTAGGCATAAATGTTAGTTTGACTTGCAGAAAAGTATGCAAAGCCACTTGAACCATTTGACTGAGTAACATATTACTCAGTCAACAGACCATCACTTGGTCTTTCCAGGTGTACTTGCTTCCAGTCAGAGCAGGAGAAGATCAGGTGGAGACTATGCAAATCCTGGAGAAAATGTGTCTGAAACTACCCGAACCCCATCCGTTTGTAACCAATAAAAAGTATGAACTAAATCTATGAAAGTCTGTAAACAGAACAAAGATGAGAGAAGCTGTGGATTGGATGTGTGTCCCAAGTAACAGCTGAGTTTAAAATGGTGAGGGTAAGTGCAATATATTCTCATTCAGATAAAAAATTTATAAAGTTTTCTCTAAAATTCATGCTATTTAAGAAAAAGTGCTAACTCCTGTTGATGCAGTTTAACACAGATGAGCTGGGCCTTCCTGCATACATCAGTGTGACATTGGTGTTTCTCAAGAGACAGCATATAAGCACACAGGCTGTTAAAAAGAAAAAGAGTTTCTTCCTGTTTCATTTAGTATAAAAGTCTTCGGGGCAGATGGGAGCATTCTTGTCATTTGTAGGGTTTTAGCACTTAACTTCAAGAGTTACACTGTCAGAAAGAAGACACATGTTTCTGTTTCTATGAAATAGTTATAACTGTTCAAAATACTCTTCACTTATAATTCAGTTGCATCTCAAATATGAACGATCCATCAGCTCAATTTCCAATAAATTGTTGATTATTTTGGAAACAGTTCCAAGGATACTTGGAGAAAGTCCTCCTTTGTTTGCCATTTTAAAGAAAGAAATCTAAATAGGCTATACCTCCCTGCTTTAATCCAGAACAGAAGATGATCTTTCCAAAGCCCAAGATGTCAGAAAGCTGTTGCTGTCAAAGCATCGTTCTATGCTAACCTCACAGAGGTTAACCACAGCACCGACCCAGCTGTAAACTCTCAGCAGAGCAGGTCAATAAATATTAGATGATGCCTGTTAAAGTGACCATCCAATAGTTGCTGAGGAGAGCTGTAAAGAGTGTAGCATGCCAAATAGTCTCAGAGGACACTTTAGTAAATAGTAGGGGATGTGCACATTTTTTCTAGGAATGGATCTCCTTGTAGCACGTAAGTGATTCATATAAGACTGTTTAATCATTTTTGTAATTTTTTGCATGCATATGGTATGTACTGATGAAAAGAACAGATGATTCTGTGTTTTGAAATAGAGGTAAAGCATGTACAGGGCCAGTAGAGATGAGAGTGCAGTAACAGCAGAATATTGTATGTGTACAGCAGGGAGGGTGTTGGCAGCATGTTTCATCTGTAAAACAGCCTGATCTGGTCTCACAGCGTTTCATGCTGCCCAGCTTCACAGATGTGCTGCAAAACCTTTACTGAAAAATCTTAAAACAGATCCTCCACAGATCCAGACACTGAAATCTGAATAGTTTAGACTCTTTGAGCCCTGGAGTTCATAGTTCATAGTGGTTGAGTAACAGGCTGCATTATGTTTAAAGGTTTTCCTAAAGCTTAAATTTATGGGTTTGAAGTACTATCAGCATTCTTTCATGCTATCATACAAAACGTAGGAGCAATAATTGATCTGGATTATATTGAATTTCACAGCTTCACCCAGTAAAGTGATGGATGAGTGTAGGTAGGTAACACACACACTAGTGTTGTCAGAAAATCAATTGTCAGATACTAATCGATACAAAAATTCAGTATCTAGTTTGATATCAATAAGCTCAGGTATCAATACTTAAATCCCATTTTGGCGTCTGTTGGTTCATGGAAAGGACCACCCGCCTCTACCCATTTTCAACAGGCATGCAGCCCCTCCTCCAACAGCAGCTACCTGGTCAACTGATTGTTTGCAATGTTGCCAACTTAGCAACATTGTCCTTATATTGAGCGAATTTTTAAACTCCTCTAGTGACTCTTTAAAAAAGAAAAAGAAAAATGCCACATGTTTTTTGCAGTACCAAATTTATAATGGAAATAAAATTGTTATAACATGGAATCTTCAATTTCTTGCAAGACAATAAAGCCAGTTGAGTTTTTTTGGGGAAAAAATATTTTTCATTTGGATTAAAAGATATTTCTACTGTTAATCTGACTGTGATTGACAAACACTCAACAACAGGAAATCAGCTGTATATTATCCTTGGGTTCCATTAATGTTCAGCACATATTTCTCCCCAAATGAGTGATTAATGAGGCTTAAAAAGATTCACAGAAAAAAAAAAATCTTCAAAAGAATCTTCAGGAAAAAAAATCATGACTAAAAGTGTTTGGGGTAGAAATTTGCCAGGTTTTCATTTAACAGTAAAGCAAATATGAATCCATCAAAGGCTCCGAGAAGAAGAAGAAATATGAATCAGTCACAGACTGGTTGGAAAGAAATCAATTAGGCTTCGTCGGGTTGGAAGAAGTTTGAGAGTTTGTCTTGAAACTTGAAGGAGTGTGAAAGAAAATACACTAAACAACTGTGGTGGACATCCACAGTAATTACTTTAATCTCTTGGAGTACTTGGGATATTTCAATTTGTCTGGGAAGATGCCGTTCACTAGAGTTTGTTGACTCTGCAGATTTACATAATTACTCCATGCCAGGTGTCAGATAAGACGAGCAAAGTTGTTTCCATTCCCTATACACATACAAAGTTTTCTCTGAAACATTTTTAACAACATCAGTTGAGCCTTTAAACCTTTGTGCATTAAACCTTTGCATTAAAGTAAACAATTTTCAGTTTTAACCGTTAATGTTCACCTTTTCTTATTTGCATCTCCTCCTTGTATTTCAAGACTGCAGTCGGAACTCAGCCTACATGGAGAGACAACAATCAAACTCATCAGATCAACTCAAGAACCGGTTCAGTTGAAGGTACTTTTATTTTGGGTGCAGTACCAAAAGGAAAGGTCACCTTTAAGATTCCAATTTAATGTCCCATTGCATTTTCCATGCTGGAGTGCCCTTGACATTGATGTCAAATCCCCTCCACTCCCACAAGTGCTATTCTGCCAGTGTCCCTGAACTCTGATCTGCCTCTGACAGAGGATGGAGGTGAATTACAACTGATCAATACAATGTCACTTCTCACCAGTGCCAATTGCTATGATTAAACCCATAATTAGAGTCAACAGCTCAAATGCATCTCTTCGTGTAGCAGCCATTTCCAACACATCCTGCTTCGTTAAGCTGCAGAGTACTTCCTGGTGGTTCTGCAATTCATTCTCAGTGGTGGCTTTTTTTCTCTCTCCCTCTCCACCTCACAGCAATGAGGGAGTATGCTCTTGACAGCTCCACACTGACCCCTGTGGAAACAAATGAGTACTTCTCTTGCAACTGCCTCTCATTTGCAGGAAAGATTTACCACATAAACAGGAAATAATGCCACATAGTTAATGTGTTCTGCCGAAAACTATCATGTTCACTATTGATGCACCATAAGGTTCTGAGACTGAGCTTTGCTGTTGATTGGACTTTGCAGTTTGTAGGATGTAGCTCAATATACTGCTCTGTAATGTAGCCCGAGTGGATTTGAGGCTTTATTGCTGTCTTCACAGTGTGTGATAAGTGAGCTCTCTAATCATTTCCCACAGTAACTACCAGCTCATGCTCAGTGTATGAGTGTGGGAACCAAGAACAAAGTAAAACAGTGAGAAAGAAAAACAGGAATAAAACCCAGTAGAAAATACCAGATAGCATTAACAAAGTACCCTGTGACAGCATTATTTACTGAGGAAAAAAATCTTTTATATTGATTTTATACTGTATATAATGAACCATCCAATCAATCATTTCTTCTTTTTGCCAGCAGTGCTTAAAATCTGTTCTGCCTGACAACAAGAAATCACCTTAATCATCGTGGATCTGACAAATTCACCTTTCTGTTAGCTGTATTTACTGGTTGTAAGGTCAAAACTAATGAAGACTAATGAAGCACAAACACATTTTCCCTGTGAGGAGAGGAAACATGCACATGTACAATATTATCACCACGTCATAACCGCCCATGAATTATGCAGTATGCATGAGATAAAATGTGACCAGACTTAAAATACAATAATAAGCCTTTACACTTTCTGTTCAATGCAAAAACTGCAAAGTTGCAGTCTGATCAGGGGTCATTATTTTCTTTTAGACCATAGTCATTCATATGTCAAGAGTGATTATTTTAGTTTGAGGTTTCTGAACTAAAATTGATCTGAAATGTCAGAATTAAAGTAATTTGAACCTCTGCTTCCACCTACAGGTAAGAGCCGTCATCGCAGGTAAAATAAGTAAGAGGAAAGGTGGTTATGGTGCTCTGTGCTGTTTTATTGTTTTACGGTCACCCCATTTGAATACTGAAATGCTGTAACCTGATCGGTTATCTGGTCATACGCTAAATCTGAAAGAAAAGAGTTCATTCAAATACACAAAAGGTGTTTTTGTTTCTGCAGCTCAGCAGGTAAAGTCAAATTCTCACTGGTTTTTAGGTCGACGACAGCGCCAGTCATTCCGGCACCACAGTAAAAAGTGTGAGCATACGAATGCATCAATGATTAATATTTCATTTTTCTGGAAGCTTGGCTGGCACGGCTCCCGCTCTCTCCTAACATCCTGCTTTATATTCACTCAGCAACAATATTAAATCCCAGGCTCAGTCTCGAGCTGCTGGATACAACTACTTCAATCCTGAAGGCTCAAAGAAAAAGAAAGAAAATTTGGGGGAAGAAGCTTCTAAAAACATTTTTTATTGCCATGATACGCAGGCAGTAATGTTACGTAGAAGAAAAAAAGATCCACATCTAACAAACATGCAAGAGACTAATGTATGCTACACCAAAAATGTATTTAATTAAGGTCCAAAACACAAGTAAAATGCGTAGAAAACTCATTTGAATACTCTCAAAACTATTACAGATTTTCCAAATACCAACCAATAGTGTCTTTGACGGATGACTACTAGAGTTACCGTCTCTTTCAGTGGGCAACATGCACGTATGTAACTCTAAATAAAACAGCAACCATGTAAAAAAAAAACACATCCTGTGTTTGAGGAAAAATGTCAGTCTCTTTCAGACGGGGCCAAATTATTGGTAAACAAACAAAACAACTATGGAGACTGCCAAAATCAAAATTGGGCTACAAACTGTCCAACACATTATTAAGACCTTGAGGGATTGTGGCGAGTCATCATTCTCAAGGTAGAAGAACTCAAGAAATTGAAACTAAACAGCTGCATAGTCTAAAAAAATATTTCTTATCAGGGGGGCTAATTGAAAAAAAAAAGCTTCAGTTTGCTAGGGAGCACAAAGACTGTACTCTGGAGTGGTGGAAAAAGGCCATGTGGTCTGATGAGTCCAGATTTATCCAGTTCCAGGGTGATGGGGGCAGATGAAGTGATGCAACCATCATGTTTTGTACCTACTGTGCAAGTCTGTGGGGCCAGTGTTACGATCCAGGTTGCTTCAGCAGGTCAGATCTAGGTCAGTTTTTTTTTTTTTTTTATATTCCAAAATAACAACGTCAGGATTCATTAAGCCCAAACTGTGACAGAGTTGATAAGAGAGCATGAGACATCAACATGAGACATCAACATGCCTGTAACAGTACCAATAAGACAACTGACTGCTTTGCATCTTTAACTTTCAATTATTTTTAGATTAGTGCCGAGATCTCCCCAATCACCAAGATCATACACATAATTGTATATTTATGCCATATCATTGTAGATCAAATCTTCATTTACTTTCTCCTTGTCTATGTTATAGCTTTTTTTTTTTTTTTACGAAATAATATATATA
>JBBBVU010000022.1:7292744-7315327 GCA_037177055.1 Atherinosoma microstoma | reverse complement strand
GGGCTTATCAAGTGAGAGGAATCTCACAAAATAACTTGAAATGTGTTGTGAGAGGCTCCCAAACACTTATTTATTTATCAAAATTGTTGAAAACACCCATTTGTTTTTTGTTATTGTATTTATCTTCAAAATGATTTTTTACTACTTTTTTTTTCAACTTTTACAATTTAAGTATTGCGTCAAATTGTTATTAAACCAGCCTGTGAAGATTGGTCCTGAATGTGAAAATGTCACATTTTTTAATAATGAAGATGATTAAAAAAGTGTTGGAAATTCAATAAAATCACATTTTATTTGATAAAATAATAGCAATGTATTCTATTGCATGAATAATTGAAAAAAGATTGAACATACAACACAACATTTTGGGATCAACAATGTTTAAATATGGAGCTTTAGCTTTGTTTATATAACTTTTTTAAACAAAAAGGGGGAATAAAGTAACCAAGTATGTACAAATCAATTTGTATAGATGTTTAACAGATAAAATGTATGATAAAGTAAATCAAATCAATCTGGATCTATTAATTTATATTAGCTTGAAATTACAATTCTTATACAAAAAAGAAAGGCAGATTCAACATTTCTTTGTCACTCTTTAGAACCATGTACAAATTTAGTAATTTATCTTTTAAGAATGTAAAAGATAAGAACTGTGGCCTTATATTAATGCAAATTATCTAAATGGCTATATTTGGGGGAATTTCTGCATCATATGTGACTTTTTGAACAGGACCAAGTTGGTAAAATTAATCAAACAAGGTGTAAGTCCAAAAGAATCTTAAAAGAAAAACAAGTGATCTCAGTGTCCTGATCTTTCATTAAGACATGAAAAAACATGAAAAAAATCTCATTAAGAAGACATAACATCTAACATTTCAAGTAATTTTTTTCTTAAACTTTAACGATGGGTAAAATGTGAGCTCAATTATAAAAATCACTCTTTAGGACCACTCACAATATGAGCCTCAGACAAAAAAACACGCCTTCTGAATCAGCATACTGGATTTGATATTTGAGTCACACGCTTCAGCTCCAGTAGAGGGAGACAGATGACCATTATTCAGAGAGCTAGACTTACTGGTGACGGTGAGAACGTTGGTCTTGACATCAGCAGTGATCTGGAGACGACCTCTCCTCTCAGTGTGGTCTGTCCCACACAGGCTCGGCACATTGGCCACACAGCGCTTGTGGATGTTCATCATACAGTCTGGAAAACACATCAGAGCCGTGTTTTATAAAGCCAAAGAGGTCAATGAAGAAAACGTAATCTAGTCATCGTGATCAGTTTAAATTGGTATAAGACGCCAAAGTGGAGCACGTACGGTCACATCTCATGCCCTGGTGTATGAGGCCGTACAGTAGAGAGCCACAGTGGTCGCAGAAGGTGGGGCTGGAGTAGGTGTGGATCTTAAACTTATGCTTTGCCCTCGGGTCCTGGACAAAGATAAAGAGAGAAGAATAATCAAAACCTTTAAAAGCTATTTTCAATCACATAGTTTAATATTGTGAAGACAGAACTGTCAAAACCACAAACTACAACATTTCCCTTCGACGGTTAACGCTGCACAAACATGCCTAAACGAGCAGAATCCAACCTACTTTTTTTATAAAAAGAGGAAAAGAATGAGTGAATGTTTATAATTAAAGTTTTCCTCCTCTTTCATTTCTTTGACATTTATGTTTCACAAACACTCATCTCTGTCTGTAAAACCACTGTGAGCGTTCAGAGAAGTAACGGAGCATTTCCTGGAAGTCTGACAGGGGGTGAATATAGAGGGGCGTTGACACTGTAATCTGATCGAGATAAGTTTCATCTGTATTTCTTTGTTCACATCGATTTAGAAAGACTACAAAGGCAGCTACCAGCTGGGCCCGCGCGTGTGTGTATGTGTCAGTTAAACAAAACACTGCATGGAGTCAGTTTGTTGAAGCCCAATTTCATCTAAATGGAAATACAGCAGGTGGGTGAGAGTTTATATATCAGTCTACTGCACACAGATGAACACACTCGGAGAAAACTAGTTATTTCCACCAATAATCCAATAACACAACATCTAAGCATGGCCACAGTTCATAGTTCAGTCCATGGTAGCAGTTATAGAGAAGTCCAGAGGAGAATGGAAATTGTAATCTATACATTATTCGTAACATCTAAAGGAGAAGTCAAAGTGGAATGGAAAGTATTGGTTCTCAAGCAAGTAACAGACAGCAACGACAACAGAAATACGTTTATAGGGCCGGGACGATATGCTTTCCTCCCGATTTCGATTCTTTTAAGATTTTTTGGATGCCAAATCGATTTTAATTGTGATTGCAAGTAAAAAACAAAACAAAGAAAAATTTCTTTCAATCTTTTTTTTTTTAATTTAAATTAGGAAAGCATAACATAGTAGCCAGAATATCAATCTGCTGCTATAATGACCCGACAAGACAAGGAAAAAATGTTAAGAAAATTTTTTTTTTTTTAATGTTTAATGAAAATGTTAAAATGAAACAATAAAACAATTTAACAAAAAAAAAAAAATCGATTTAAAAATTGTGAAACAAAAAAAAAATCACGATATTAATGTGAATCCATTTTTTCTCCAACCCCTATAAGTTTATGCAACAAAAAGCAATTAGAATGGTGGTGGTGGAAAATGCATCTGACCTTATGTAATAAGATATGAGCAAAGTGAGTTTGTGATATTGCAAGTGAATTGATTTTCCACTAAAATGTGGCCTATGAGCAGGTTTTTTTTTTCCAGCGTAACACTTAAAGACTTCCCAGTTTTCCAGTTCATGTGGTAGGGTTTTTTTTTCCCTAAGATATATTTATAGATTTGAGTAGTCTCGTAGCAGGTGGAGAGATGGTGAGAGCGGGATGAGGCAGATCAACGGGGAGGAGATAGATGAGATGATTTGCTGCCAGAAGTGATGAACACATGTAGAGTGCCGCAGAGCGCGCATGGAAGTGGTGGTTTCTGTGTCATGTGTGCAGGTTTGGGAGTGAGTTAGAGCCATTTCAGACATCTTCTTGACTCAAACATACTAACAATTATGAAAATTGTGTGACGTACATGCTGAGGCTGTAGATAGAAAGTATCATTAATTGCATCATGTTGCAACTTTTGCAAATATATTTGCACTGGCAGTGTAATTTGTGCTTGTTGGTCAGAAAAAAAACTTTCAAATGAAAACAGTATCCGCAGTAAAAACACAACTGTGCTGTCAGATGCATTTACACCACCTGCACATACAGACTGTGTACACATCATCCACTTCACACACAAGCCCCTCCATTTCTGTGCCAGAAGAATTTATTTCTTGGTCTTCCACTCGTTCTTTGCTGTGACTGACCGTAAAGAACTTCTGGCTCAGAGAAGGGGGGAGTGGGATGTGAGGCTGATCCACGTGCGCACATGTCCAGGTGGACTGTGATTTAAAAAGGGAACACTGCCTGAAGTTGAGTGTGTCTGATGATCTTCATGTGTACATGTGCACTTTCACTGTAGATCATTGTGACCCATTGTTTTTAGAAATAAACACATTTAATTCAATATATGTTCCTCAATAACTTGTAAAAAAAAAAAAAAAAAAAGGAGAAAACATCTATTTTCATCACTTAGAGATCTTCTAAAACTGTAATGTTAACTACATTTTCTTGATTGACAGAGAAAATAATGGATTTTTTTTTTTTAGATAATCATTCAGAATAAACGGTATAATTTAGGTGGAAAATGGGGCTATTTCTGTCTGATGTGTCTCGTGTGAGCGACACCTGCAGCCACGGCTCAGTGGGAATGCACACCTGCATCTTGGCACTGTGGTTTCACAGGTGATGAAGTCACATACACACACATCCTGCATCATGAAGCCCCAGTTGGGAGGGATCCCCGTTGTGCAGTGAAGCAGACACAAATCAGTGCATGAGCTGAAATCTTTCTGCCACTGTGATCCATCACACTTATCTTTGACATGAGGTTGCTCTTTCTGTTGCACGAGTCACAACCAATGAAATATAACGAAAAATAATGTGCCACTCTTCCTGAATCATACCCACTTTATCACACAAGTGTCTTTGGAAGTGTGTGTTCTTCTAGAATTTTGGGATGATTGTGTGTGCGCCCGTCATATCTGCAAGTTTTTTTGCACAACCGATGAGAGCTAATAGGAAAGGGGTGCCAGCTTCTTTATAGCGACAGTTAAATGTGTTTTTCATGGAAACTCAAAGATCAACCATACATCCATCCATTTTCTGTACCTACTTATTCCAGGTCAGGATCATGAAGGGGTCAGAGCCTATCCCAGCAGATACTAGACCAGAGGCAGGGTACACCCTGGACAGGTCGCCAGTCCATCACAGGGCCAAAGATCAACCAGATGGAAAAAGAAAGTTGGAAGATAGAGCTATGAAATAAGTTATATGGGTAAGAATAATGAATAATATTAAAGAAAGACATCCCGTTCTTGCAGTTTTTTCTGTAGAGCTGATTTAGAAATAGGCTTTCATAAAAAAAGATTGAGAACTTTTTATTTATCTATTTATTTTTTTCAGGAATACCTCTCTCAAATTTTTGAGTGTTGCAAAAAGAAATAAAAATAACTTAAGAATATTTTTTTTTATTTTAAGCCTTTAAGCCTTGACTTTTAAGTCCTGACCACCAGACAAAAAATAAGATAAAATAAAATAAAAAGCAATATCAATATGAATATTACAAAAATATTTTGTAACATTGTGAAGCTACTCATCTATTCAGATATATATTTTAAAGATAAGTTCATTTCAATGGTAGGATTTAATGCCTTGAAGGTGTTCCATAAATATACTTATGCATAATATTGTTTTTTATTATCAGGAACTTTAAACAGCATCTGACATTTTTATCTGTTGCCAATTGTTACAAAGAATTCAACCTTCAATTTTACGACATTTTACACACCAACATTGTACTTTTATACTGTGTGAGACTCCTGAAAAAACCAGTGTATTGAGACTGAGGTATATTATGTGTTGGAGAGGGTCTAATCTGTATTGCCAGAGTAGTGCTTTGGCCAAAACATCCACAGTTATGAGTCGTTTTCTTGTCACTTTCCGTACTGAAACGCTGTTCTTCTTTTGTTTCGGTTAAAGTTTTACTGTCCTTTATGTTCTTCTGACAGCAGCATCAGTCATTCCCGCCGACACACAAATCAAACACACATCCTGTCGTGTCATTTGTGATGTATGACAGGCAGAAAGACAGGCGGAGTCCTCGCTCACAGCCACTTAATCCTTCCAATAATAACTGATTTGTCATTTTGATTTTTTCCTCAGTCTTATCAAGTTAGCTTTATTTCGAAGGTTGTACAAATCAAAACATCTGGTCTTAAAACAATGTAAACAAACTCAGATCAATAATCAAACTCAAATCAAACTTTATTCATGAAGCACTTTTCATACAATAAATGTATCACAAAGTGCTTTACAGAGTTTAAAAGTATTAAAAAGAATAGCCCATTAACCCCCCCCCTCCCACCATACGTCCCACACCCCATCTCCAGCACCACATCGGCATCCCAACACATACATATACGCACACATTCAGGCAAATTAATATGTGGCTGAGCACAGAGGAGCCAGGTAAGGAAATTCTATCATAGCACCAAGCACAATAACAACATATAACATAAAAAAAGCCAAAATACAGAAATCTTTGCTATCCTACATGTTCTCTTTAAAGAAAAGAGGCTTTTTTTCCCGCAACCCTACCAAACAAGCTATCCTAGTTCAGATCTTCTGTACTGACATGAACATTGACGTCTAACATGTAGGCCAAAAAATTCTACAAAATACAGAAATCTGGAGGAAGGTGTTTCCATCATGCAGAGAGCGAAACTTTGTGTCTACACCCAAAGGAAAGAGCCTACATTATTCTACAGATCATCATAAGGAAAATCCCATCAAAACATGTCTGACAAAGGATCCGTATCTTCCACAGTATTGTCACAGAACAGCTACTGTTGGTGACACAATGTACATATTTCAAGGACAGAGCACAAAATAAAACCATATCATTACACATTTCAACAGAGGCCTGTAGAGTCTGAGATGTACCTCTTGGGGTTTTTTGTAATTTCTCTGAGTGTTTCAGGATCTGACCTTGGGCTGAACTTATGGGACATCCACTGCTGGGAAGATTGCCAGCTGTGTTAAAGAGTTTTAGTTTTAGTGTGTGAATAATATGTCTCACTGTAGAATGATGGACCCCAGGTTGTCTTTTAGTCCTTTCCAAACTGAAGCTTTTCTAACATCATGGCTGATGTCTTTCCTCCTTTGCACTGTGTTAACACACATTGTAATGCTCCAGAAGAGCAAACTGAAGAAACATCTACTTTTATACAAGCGTTCACACTGATAATGATCAATTAATCAGGTGAATGTCATTAACATCACTTGGCTGTTAATTATTCTCTTGATTTTAATGGAAGCAGTGAAGGCAGACTTTGGTTTTTACACACTTTCTTAGTGTTTTTTAAATGAATATAGACACAGTGTTATAAGTCACACGCTGTTGCTCATCTGATGTATTTGTTCAACATTTTAACAGCTGATAAGGATGATTTTTTTCCCTCTCTTAGAATCGAAGGATTGAGTACACAAAGTTTATTATGTTCCAGCATTTCCATAACCAGCAAAAACAAACAAACAAATATTTAATGAGTTAACCATCTTCCTGTCCTCTCTTTAATTTTAAATCTACTTGTGAGCCGAGCTTGGCCTCTCATACACACATGGACACATGGACACACACACACACACACACACACCCACAGTCCACACACACACACTGAGTTCTATACCATTAGCAAGCTCTGTGCCTGAAATGTAGGTTTCATTAGAGGATTTCATCCCTCGACCTCTCCCACAGGGACCCCATTCTATTAACCCAGATCTATAATTGAATTCTTCTTTTAAACATATGTAGCTGACAGAGAGAAAGAGAGGCGAGAGTTAAAATGGGAACTAATGGGCTGCAGACGATGAGGCGATATTACTGATAACAGAGTAAACCTTAGCTACAGTGTCTTTCTGTGGCTGCATCGCCAAAGGCTAAAACAATTCTACAAATGATTATGAATTCAGAGCCAATACATTTCTGAGACAAATAATCCAAAACCCACTTTCCCTCCCCACCTAAATATTTCATTTATTATTAGATAAGACTAATAAAAGTGAAAATAGTATCAAATCTATTATATTCTCCTTCTAATTGGTGGTACTTTTTATAGTAAAAGCTCCTTCTATAATCACAAGGCTTCCTGTCTCCCTGTCTTCTATATTTAAATGAGTTGCTTGTGTGGAGCAGAGCTATCCTACATTCCCCGCTGTGCAGGGGCTGAGGTCGTAAGGCCATGAACTCATTAAGGAGATGATACGGTGGGGGTGGTGAGGCCCCGTAATTAAGAGCAGGGGCCCCATGGGCAGGGTGGCATTTAGATAGAGGATGTACAAAACAGAGCTGGCTTAGAGGGACTGAATGAGAGAGATATTCAGGGAGGGGGAAGGTTACATGTATGCCATATATAGAAATATAGGCAAGTGTCAGGGAAGACGAGGGGGGCCTCTAGGAAAGAGGAAATGACAGAGATGACGGAGCGATGCTCAACAGAGGAAAATAAGCTTTTTGCTGCGTTCAATCAGTCGAAATGAACTGATTATTATAAATATTAAATATTAAATGACACACTAATAGGAATTGTAATGATTGGCTTCACTCAGTGCTTCTCAACCTGGGATCCCCGTCCCTCCTAACAGGACCACTATAGACCACGGGGGGTGCACGAGGCCTTCACTCCACAGAGATTGTAATAATCAGCACATTATACAAAATCTTACTGAAATATCAAAAGTCTGCATGAGGATGATGCACTGCTGTTACACACTGCACTGCGTTGGTTGTGTTTTATGGAACTGCAGGAAATATAGAGAAAAAAAATATTGAATGAGTGCATCTACAGCTCTATAAAAACAGCTCACAGATGTGTTTTGAAAAGTTCACTTTACTACTGAGCCCAAAAAGCATACAAAGATCCTGAACCATAAAGCATGTTAGAAAATAGGTGAAACAGTCCAGCAGCACTGATCAGGCATCTTCAGGCACTCGTTTCTCACCGTATGAACATGCTTCAGAGGGTAAATTAAGCCGTGTTTTAGTGATGCAGCTGCACACTTATTACAGGAATAAAGAGTGTTGGAGTTGTGAAATGCATCAGCTGTGATAATGCTCTCTTTCCTCTACAAGCTGATTCAGTGTCAAGGAAATAAATGCAGACAAAAAGTTTACACAGTCCAAAAGACACATTGTTGCACCGAGAGTGGCGAGACACACAGTTCCAGGTTATTTTCCCATTTAAATGAACTCTAGTAGATTAAAGCAGATTCATTAAAAAAAGAAAAACATTAAAAGGCAAGTACAATTTGAAGGTGCTTTCAGGGATAAAAGGTTAATAACTAACTGATGGTGCACCAGCTAATGAAGCAATTTTCTTTTAGAGCGTGATGCCGGAGTCAAAACAAAGACCTTTTAACAGATGATGATGTTTTCTTTCATTTGAACAACCTCTCTTGTTTTTCTAACAAACAGATATGAACAGAGGATAAAAACCACAGGCAAAGGATTTATTGGCGTATTTCTGTTCTCGGCTTGGCCGGTAAAACACAAGTTATGAAAGAGAAGCTATTTGCAGCTCTGCACACAGGAAGTGAAACAGAATCAGTCAGGTGAAAAATGTGTGTGTGTGTGTGTGCAGAGGGGAAGGGGGTATAACTAAGGTGGTTATTAGACATATAATGAGCAGAAGTACTGCACAGACTTATCAGTCAGGAAGCCAAGCAGCAAACAGCAGCGTTTCCTCTGGAGGCGGCTCGCTAAGTTTGTTTGTCAGACTGAAAGGGCTCTCCATGGGGAGGTAAAGACATGGCTGGGACACTTAGAGAGGTGATTTGTGGGTTTTTTTTAAAAGATATAAATGGCAAATCATTTTTATTCCTTTTACATTAGAAATTAGCTAGTGGTTTGAGAAAGGTTCAACTTTAAGTGAGAGTAATTTTCTTCGTGCTGGAAAGCTCCATGTCTCACATGTCTGCAGCTAACTTTTACATTATACCTAGAACCAATTGGATAAAATGTAAATGTTGGAGAGAGTCCCGCTCAGTGTGTCATGTTACAGCATAACTGTCAGGACAGGAACTGGAAAATGAGAAAAGAAAAACGGAAGCCGCTCAGGCGTATCTCCAGCCGATGGAGGCTCGTGAACAATCTCCGCCTCTCTCGGTCCCTGTTATTACCTCGACTCGTTCTCTCCCTCACAAGCTTAGAAATCTTAAATGAATTTATTTGTACTCACGTCTGAGTCGGGTCCTTTATCGGCGCCCGGACAGGAGAAAGTGACGAACTCATGGCAGCGTTTGTGGACCACAAAACAACACACTGTGAAGAGAAGAAGAAGAAGACAAAACATTCAGTTTGAGCATTCAGTGTAATGGTGTCCTGCTCTAACGTCCAGAACAAAAAAAAAGATATAATATTTTTTATAAGATCACCCCCCCACAGGCTGGGCACAAAAATGGTGAGCATTACTCTGAACACACTGCAAGGTGAAAATGCAGCCGACAGATCCAGAGAGTATTTATTAGGGATGGGTAATGATTTCTATTCATTTTTTAATTCATTTAATTGTAAGAAATCAGCAAGGTCAGAAGCATGTAGCAGGGGGTCCATCCACAAATCCGTAGTCAATGGCTAACTTTTCCACCAGATGAGGCTTAACTTTAGACACAAAGAGCAAATTGCAGACCTCATCTCAAAGATGATAGCTTTTGTTTAAGGTTTTAAAAGTTTGATGGGATTGGTTGAGCCTGAGTTTCCAGTCCTATCATGAGAAACCATCAACACAAGACTGAAGAAACTGTTTGATGATACTGTAGGTGTAGGTTACACACAGTCGTCTTAAACTATCATCACATTTGGCTGCGTAGGTTTGTCTGTCTGTCTGTTAGCAACATAACTTAAAGTTATGGACATTTTTTTGATAACATTTTCAGGAAAAGTCAGAAATGGAATAAGGGACAAGTGATTAGACTTTGGGGGTGATCCGGATCAGCGCCTGGATCCAGGAAATGTTATAAGGATTTTTCTTTTACTATGTGGAGATAGGGATGATTTTGCCATTAGTTTCTAACTCAACAAATAATGCCCACAATCATTGTCAAAAAATAATTACAATGGCTTGGCGGAGGTCTGCGCTCCCTGAATACTTCTAGTTTGATAATGTACTTTACTGGAAAACACACAGTGCAATTCTGCAAACTAAAGTCAGCATGCTGCTGAACACTGTGGACTATAGGGAAAAAGGGCTGGCAATATAGTGCTAGCCAACACCAAACAATGCCGGGGGTTGCTTTTTTATTCATTTCTTATTTTCTTTGCTTGAAATACCAATCCTTTTTATTGATCATATTTATCAGTATCTTATAATATTAAAGAAAAAATCTCAATTAAAGCTTCATTCAAGGAGAAGTCCTGCTTGGGAAGTTGTGGCGGAAACCCATCAGTCTCCATGAGTCAGCTGTCTGGGGAAGGGCGGTGTAATGTTGGAACTGGGGAGCAGTTTTATAAAAATCAGCCAGTTGATCATTTTTGTGCTTTTCCAAACATGTTGAGCCACTTTGCACAGCTTTTCCAGACTTCTTTTAGGGTCCAGAAGGAGGCAAAAGTTTTGGCTTGTGTAACAGATGAACTCCTGTTTTTATATCTACCTTCAAAACCATTGTTGTTCAGGGAAATTTCTACCTGGAATGACGACTTCTAGCCAAAAAGGGGGAGGGATGCTTTATCAGAGCAGCTTTCCCTAAAGAAAAAGGCTTTTCCAAGAGCCGAAAAACCTCCCGCAAACACTCTGAATTTCATTGTGTTAGCTAATGTCAGGCTTTCTCTGTCTATATGTATGCTACAACTCAAATGAATAATAATTGCCATCAAATTAATCAATAAATAAAAAGCCAGCTTTGATTAGATTTTGCCTTGACTTCCCTCTCAATACTGTACATAAAACACAGGCACTGAAAGGGATGACACAACTAAAACCAAAAGAAGCAGATAGAAAGAGTGTAAATAATACATTGGATCAGGATATATCAGTTCTGTATTTTGAACTTAAGAATTTTTTTTACAACTATAGTGATTCATATGATGAAATGACTGCTTTGAAATGGTTCCCATGCTTGCTGAATGAATGAAAATTATTACAGTATTGATGTTTTATTGAATCAATTCTGTTGGAATCAATTAGATCAGTGAATAATTAAATCAAGGGAGATTTCTGTTTTCTTACGCTGCTAATATTGCATTGTGTATAATATTAATATTTAATATATGATATGATAATACTGAAATTATACAAGATAGAGTTTAAATATTCCTCTGGATATATAAAGTATTTTTCATAATAAGTAACAAGTGTGTGAAGCCTCTAAATAACTTGCATGGTATAGGAGGGAAGGGAATTTTCTAGAATATTCCATTAAGATGCTAAAGCAGTTTTTTTACTCACCTTCATTTAAATGAAACCAAACTGCAGACACTTTTTTAGCAGAATGATTGATGAAAGCTGATTTACATTATGCAGCACTTATTGTGCAGTATTTAACCCACGAAAAGCGCCGGCAATGGCAAATATACAGAGGGATTCTGTGCTTCTATCTTAACACCTACGCTCTCTTATTGTCACTCCCGCACCGCTGACTCATTGTCAGCCACTTTAGATAAGAGCGCCTTGTGAATGTCTAGGATGTAATGTAAAAATGTAACCTTATACTTCAGTTACAGCGTGCACCAATATGTCTTCTTACAAAAGAGGGAACGGATACGACACTCCGCAGGCACAGATTTGTTAAAAATAACAGGAATTTGCATCAAAGAAAGCATGTACATTTTCAAAGCTAAATGAATAGCGGAACATAGCTCCACTTTCCAGGTTGGTGACAATCGGTGGAGCGGAATTACGTGAAAGCTTCGGCGCAGAGCGAGCCCGTCATCTCCGTCCTGATCAGTGTCAGCTCCACTGACAGGCAAGACAAACAGAGGAGGTTAAAAATATCACAGACACACACATACAGAGTTCTTATGATGATACCCTGGAGTCCACAGTGTGCATGCCAAGTGGCAGATACAGAGATGCACTAAATGTACAACAGAGATTTTAGGGATACGGGTTACATAACGACGACTCAAAACTAGTAAAGCACTGAAACTGTACATGCTAGTTTAGGAAATGCAGTGTGCTTTTGATAGTAGGTCAAATTATTTGGACATTTATAAAATTTCTTTTTTATTCTTTTAACAGTGGACCAGATAGGAATTATAGGAAGGCAACAAAAAAGAATATGTTTGTTTCTCATCTTCACAAACAGCATAAAAAACGGAGTAAAATCAGACGTCACAGTATCTGGCGTACCTGGCGTTTTGTTTAAAATGCTTCAAAGTCTTTTGTATTTTCTTTTTTTTAGCTTTTGCTCTGAACTAGTCGGATTTGGAACAGAATCGGCCATGTAGAGGTCTGAGTCAAAATGGGTTCGAACATAAGTTGTCCGTTTCCTCATTCTAAACCATGTTTGATGTATGTGGAGATTATAAAAGCAGAAATATACTTGCTTTTTAACCTTGTGTTCATGTAGCCAACCAGCTACCTCATGGGAGTAATAGTTCACGTAAAGTATTGGCCAAAAGTATTAGCCACAGCTACCCTTTCATTTTGAATGGGTAGGTGAGTCCAAACTTTTGTCTAGTTCTGTACTTGCTTGTGTTTGTTTGTTACAGAAGAATTCCACCAGCGGGAACGTTGGAGAACACAGACTGGATAGAGTTGCTGAATTTTTAGTGTGTAAACAAAACAATAGACATGGTAACCATAAAAGAGGTTAGCATTTGGTATGAAAAGCCACTAAACCAAGCAGCACTGCCTTGTCCTTAAAAATGTCCATCATTTTTATTACTGTCACCCCTGGGACTTTACATCTGTCCAAGGGGGGATGAGGTGAGGAAATGGTAGTGATGTTATGTTCGAGCCCCTCTGCTCGAGGATGTCTCGAGCATATGACACGGAAGTCTTGTGAGCATTGTTCCGATACATCGTGTTAGCATGACAAAAGTCACGGGACCACACCAACCGAGGCCTCCGTACATCATCTATGCATCTCGAGCTGCTCCCGGGGATTTCTAAGGGGCTGACGTTGTTAATAAATGCTTTTAAAGGGATTCAACTACATTGTAAACCGATGGTTCCCGAGAGGAGATTTAGCTAGCAACCATTCCTCATTTCGGTGTGAAAGCATCACATTAAAACAATATTAGTTTTTAGGAATCAAACATCTGCGCGAGACGCCGTTGCCAGGGCAACTGCTGAACGAGCTTGCAGTGTATCAGAACGCAGTGGGCGGCGTCTTCATCATCACAGGTAGGGATATATTTCCTTTACTTTATATTGTTTTATATGGCTTTGCAAAGAGCAAACTTTTAAGTTATTCATATAAACCTGATCAGGAAGCATCAGAGGAAACGTCTCGGTCTGCAACTGCAGAGGAGGAACCTGGAGGACCTTCAAGTGAGTTGGTTTCAAATCACCATCAGCACTGATTTTAAATGCTTTTAAAGTTAATGTGTCGTCCAGGTGCAACCTATAGCTGGAGAGGTAGTGTGCCAGAAGAAGAGCAGACTGAAGCCAAACATGATTGAAGAGAGTTTTTTAAATAAACATTTTTAGGACTTTGTTAAGTGTCACAAGTATTTGTCTCAAATTTGATTTCAATCCAACTGTATAAATACGGTAAAACAATCCCAGTTGCATAAACTCCCTTTTTCTCCTCTTCCCGTTAACAAACTTTGACACTTCAACACTGATAGAAAAAAACAACAACTTAGGGTTGAGACCATATCCTTTAATAAATAGGGTCATAGATGAGACAAGGAGCACCGTGACAGTAACAAGGTCGTGAAGCCTCGTCAACGCTTCCCCTCATGTGCATCACACGCAGGCAGCAAGCAGATGGAGCTCTTTCTAAACGGGTTAACGTGTCGACACAGTGAGTCAATTTCAGGGCAGTTGTGTCAAAGTGACTCGGCGCTTCACGAGGCCCAATTGCAGAATAATGGAGGAGAGGAAGCCAAGTAGCATCTGGGGTTCAATAAGGATACCCAAGAAAGTAATAACTATCCATGTAATGACTATCCATGGCAAGAGAGACAGAGTGAAAGAAAGTGAAATGAAAATGATCCAACAAGAGTCAACTGAAAACCAAGAGTCTATATATACAGAAAACTAATTACAAAATGAGCAGCAGGGGAGGCAATCAGCAAAAGAAACCAAGTGTGACCATGAGGAACCAGAGTCAAGGAGCAGGAAGTAAACTGAACAGAAAATAAAGTCAATAATAAAGTCAACAAAAAGGAAAAACTCAGAATTACAGGACTAGAAACAAAAACTGCAATAGAACAAGAACAAAAACCACAGATCATGACAACATCTGGCCAGATCTGTTCCGACGCTGCCCCTAACAGCCGCTTGCATGCTGCAGCTTGCAAACGTGGAGCAATAATTACTGAAAATATGCAGAAAACGATGCTTCAAATGCAAAATATGCAAGGCATCCATGATAAACACACATACTCGTAAATAAGAACTAATATATTCTCAGCCTTAAGGCTCATTGATTCTCCCTTTACATACGTAAAGAGGCGTGTCCGTTTCAAATGTCACAGTCTACATACTTCTACATACTGGTTGTTAAACAATACATCCACCAGAGGGCATTGCAAAGTCCAGAGTTCACCTCCAAGTTACGACGGCCATTTTCAGACAATAGCGAACATGATGTCGATGGAGAAGGTAATATTCTCAGAAAAAGACATTTAAAAAAGGCAGCATAGTTGACAGCGGTGATCTGTGCAGCCAAAATACGTCGCAGCTTTTTCTTCTTCTTTGTTCCTTTTGCTGGTCGCAGATCAGCTACACTGCTTAACACTGCCCCCACAATCTACGCCCCCAAACTCTCTGAAAATGGACCAAATTACCTATGTAAAAGACGCCAAAGATGGATGGAAGGCTCCGCATTCATCTTAGCGTAGAGCATGGATCACCGAATTTCCCTGAACTGTCCACAACTATTTCTAAACAAATTTGAAAAGAGAAGCAAATATTTATAATGGACGAGCTAATTCTGTGATCCGTCAACTTTTGTGACTCAAAAGTCACAAAAGTCGTATAAGTTGACTTAAAAAACTTTAAATTGAAGTCTTGTATGTAATTTAAAAATGAATAAACGAACAAATATATGTGAAATGAATGAAAATGCCCCAAATTCTTTTAAAAAAAAAATCATTTGCATATTTAATTGATTTCTGTGTATAATTTGTGATTTATTTTCTTGTTCTTTTACAAATTTGTTCTCTTTTGGACTTCCCATTAGTTCAGACCATATTCTGATTAATTTTTATCTCTTCTATTGGCAAACGTGCGCAGACCCGAGGGGTTATAATTAACACAAAAACACTTTCTCCACCACACATATAAATCATGTGCACCTCAATGGTACTCCTCTCCCACGCAATATCCTCTCTCTGGTTACACCACCTACTCACTGCAATGATACTGTACTGCACACACACACACACACACACACACGCACACACAAAGACCACCCACTCATTCCAATGATACTGCAGATTGAATACACTAAGAGTGCGGGTGGAGGGATCGGAGCGCAGATAGGAATGATGTGAGCTGTATGCGCATATTGCTTCAAGGCAGATGCTCTTTTGGAGTATTGCTGCTGCTAGATCCCCAACCAAAACACACACAATCACACACACACTCACAGAGATCTGCAGCTAAAATAATTCTACGCACTTCTCAATGATATGGCCCTGGGGCCAAAACAAACAACAGCTCTGGACAAAAATAGTGTCAGAACAGAAACATGCTCTCCTTTTTTCCCCTTTAACCAAATTAATTAGTAATTACCTAGTAATTACACATTCATTCATTCACTCCTTAAAGACAGATGAGGTGAGCTTGCAACATCAGAGCAGCTTGTCAAGTTTGGAGATAGATGCAAAGGGGGGGATCTAAAAACAGAAGTACTTAAGGAGACAGCTCAGATGAGTTTTTTAGGAACAAAAAGGTTGTTTCACTTCTGTTTTAACCAATTTTGAGTCGGTTGGCAGTAAATTATAGTCATTTTTTAGTAATAATGATAAAGGGATTTTATATGGAACATCACTCCAGCTAACAGCTATTTACCCACGCACTTCCTTTGGAAATTTTAGCTGGTGTTAGTTAGGGTAGTAACACTTCTCACAGCCATTTTCATTTTTTGTCAAATGAAGAACAGCAGTGGACAAAGTCCTTTAACGCCTAGTATTGTCTGCTTCCGTGACTCTGGTGGTGGTTTTTGTGATAAACAGAGATTTTGTGTGTGTGTCTCAAATCTGCATTTTAATTTCCATCTGGTGGAGAAACTCTTACTGAAGTTAATTTAAAACAATGTAACTGACTACTACTGTCAAATAAGCATAAAACAAAAATATTCATGTGAAATACATGCACATCAGAAGTATTGTTCTGTATTTCACTTTAGCGAATCAAGAACGCAGATATATATATTTGAGTCTACAAGAACAGATTGTAAAGGAAGGCAGTCTGATGAGCCTAAATGCATTGCTTTCCAGATCTATTATAGTACCCTGGCAAAGTTGACAGCAGTGCATCTAAAGCAGAAGTTGAGAAAAAGACCACACCTCAAACACCTTCCTGCTATATGTCTATAAATGTAGCCTGTTTTTCTTAGTTTTACTCCCCCAGCCTCCCTTTCATCCTCTTCTTCTCTATCATC
The DNA here is from genome assembly GCA_037177055.1 of Atherinosoma microstoma. NCBI lineage: Eukaryota > Metazoa > Chordata > Actinopteri > Atheriniformes > Atherinidae > Atherinosoma > Atherinosoma microstoma. The sequence goes on along the minus strand of JBBBVU010000022.1, from coordinate 7,298,415 downwards.
TCTAACCATGTCTCTTAGGGTTGTGTATGAGGGGCTATTCCACTCATTTGGGCCCTATTTCATAATCTTTTTTCACATGAATATATAATACATGTAACTCCCACCTACAATCCTCTCTTGCATATAAACTTGTTAATTGTCTTGCTTTTTTTTTCCTTTTTACAAATCTCTCCTCCTGCTTTAGGTTAACGGTGTGCACTTCAGGCAACATTTATGTTGGCTAAAGAACAAAATAATGAATCCACACTGTTGTGTTATTCTCTTGCTCATACAAGGGGATAAAATATGGTAACTTAATAAATAAATATGTTGGCCTTTTAGCATGGAAGCGCAAATTTCATATGCATTCATCCACACTGAAAGAAATCTTGACCTTTGACCTTATCTATTTAAGGTCAAAAGAGTTGACTTTTGGTTTAAGTGAAAAATCCGCTGTGGGTCAATATTTTACTAGGGCAAATGGAGAAAATGTGATATTGAATTAACATTGTTTTATAGTTAAATTCTGACAATTGGGATACCAGCGTTCAGTCAACACTGTGGCACAGCTGTGGATGCACCTGTTTCAACAGAAGTGAACTGGGTGAGACCATTTTTGAAAGAGGAAGGGTATTTCAAAATGTAAATTAATCTTACACCGTCAACACAGTATTGTGATGTAAAAGTGTGTGAATATAATCTTATACTGAGTCTGTATAATGTGTAATGACAAAAAAACATCCAGAAGTAGTGTATGGATAGAGACTGCGAGGAAGAAGAGGAGCAGAGAAAAAACCCCCGGAAGGAATCTTCCACAATTTAAACACTGTCAGGAAACGGTCACTTAACTGATTCTAATTTAAATACATTTCAATAAAGTTTGCCAGTTCCTCAACACAAGTGAGCCGGTTCAAGTGAAGCAAACTTAGGCAATGTTCACATGGTGACAAGTGTTTCCGCTAATTTTTTTTCTTTTTTATCCAACATTTTGGGAGCCCAAAAATGCTAAGTTTTGAAACCGGGTCCCAAAGTGAATGACTCTGAAAAATGCCACTGTTTCGTTTCCACGTTTCTAACCCATATACATCTGAACCACTAAAGCTATAGCTCTACTTTACTCTGCATGTGCAAACCATGCCGACAGCTAAATATAAACAGTCAAGTTTGGCCCGAAGTTCTACCTGGACGTCAGTTTTACAGAAATGTCTAAATTTTAGTTTGATTCTCTGCCATTTTCTTCTTTCTTTTCTTCTTTCTATTCTTGTTTATATTGCATAACTTTATGCACATACTTCATGTCTTATTCTCTGTTTTTGGTGTATTTCTGTGGCTGTAGTCTGCTGCCTATACTACAGCGATTTAAGTGGGTGTGTATGGATGCACTCCTTTCTTGATATAATTCTATCTTTAAAGCTAAATAGATTGTGTCTATGTATCGATGTAGCTTCAGCAAAATTAGTGTGTTGTTGCTTTCTTCGCATTTATGGCTTTTATCATTTGCTGTTGTTTAGTTAAGATCTTGTCTTTTTTTCAGCTGAAGCCTAAAAGCTTTAATAGAATCTGTGGTGTAACACACAATAATTAGACAAATATAACCTTGTTTTCATCTTGAATTTAAAAAAAATATATATATATAAAATGTCTTCAACGTGATAACTGAATTAATGATACTTCACAAACATTTTTTTAATAATTAAATTAACCAAAATGGAGTTCAGACTGGCTTTTTTAGAGGATAATTGAATGAATATTGAAAAAATGTCAATTATAACAATCATAACAAGCTTTTTCGTGTTGGTTTCAATGTCAGACATCGGAGAAGATTCATGGCTGATTATGTTTCAACTTTGAGTCAATCAGCTTTCTGGTTTGGACTCAACTCAATTAATACATAAATCAAGTAATGGGTGCATTTTGTTCTGACAATGACATTTTATTATGGCCTGAACTAAGACATCATTTAGTAATTATAATGGGAGGAGCATCCTTATTATCTCTTACTCAAAGTTTATATGAAATGTCTCATAATTGCAACGATACAGATACAAAAAAATTCATTAAATATACATGATATTTACTATATGTAGTCAATTCTTTCCTAAAGGTCAGAGTGGGAACATACTGTATAAGAGCACAATATAAAACAGAACTAAAAATGAGAAGGAAATTGAACAAAGCAGGTTTAGGCTGCATCTATTCAGAAGAGTTAACGACTTTGCTCTTAGAGGTGTTGTTACAGTAATCATTCATAACTTCTTGGTGTTGGAAAAGATCTCTAAAACAAAGTTTAAGTAAACTAAATTAATTGCAGTAATGTAACTAAGACTTGTTTAATCATCTTAAGAATATAACCAGAATACGACAGTAGAGACATTTTTACCTCCTTCTATCACTTCAAGGATTGATTATTGCAATGCTCTACTTTCTGGTGTCCCAAAGAAAACTGTGTGATAAAATGTTTTTCATTGAGATCAGAAAACCCACATGTAATCTAACCTATTATGCATGTCTCAGTTTTATGACACGATCATCCCAGAAACTCACTTCACTCATTGTGTCACACCTTCAACATTTAAGCTAACGTCCATTAGCCTTGTAACTACGAGAGCCAAACTGACATGTGGGAGGCTTTATTAATGTTTTATGAAAATGATACCAAACACCAATTTACCCAAACACACTGTAGCAAGATAAAGAATAACCACAATAATTTGTTCTTTTTACACTTGTTTGCCCAATTCCAGAAATTGGCAGAGTTAGATTTTGTAGGTCAAGGTTTATAAATATTATAATGAAATCTTTAGTTAAGATGCATAAACATGAGAGCAAAAATATGTGGGAATTAATTTATAATGATAATAAAGATAATGCGCAGGTATTGCAAAACAACTGAAAAAAGAAATCTGGTGCAGTCCCTTATGAGTATGATAATTCCCGACACTAAGATGCATTGCGTTCACCACCAGAACAGACATCCTGCTTATCTACTCTCATCTGCCAATGATACAGTTTAAACCTCACTATTGTCACAAATGTCACTCATGGTAAAACCAACATAAAGCCCTCATAAATGTATCTGTATTTTAGTTCCTCCAGTCAGGCTCTGGTGTTTTTCTGTCGGCAAGGATTATGCTGCTTACTCTCCAGTTTGAAGGTCTTCCCTGCCACTATCCTCACATTCCATCTCCATCTCTGATCTCCACTGCCCTCTTGGTGCCCTCGTGTAGACTGATGGGACTGACACTTGTGCAGCTGGCACCCTGCCCATGTCCCTTCATTAAATATCAATAAAACAAACACACACATACACATTGGCAGTCAAGATGCAATATTTCACAATTTTCTTACTTCTACAACGTAGCTTATGTTACCACCAGATTGTCATGCAGGCCAGAGCGAGCTATAATTACATTTGTAGAAAAGTCCACCCAGCCTCCAGTCATCAGCACCAATTGGTATCATTAAAGGGGAAAAAATACTCAAATCAAAAATAAAAATTCCCTCACTTTTTGTGCTAAATTTAGCTTAGGTTTCTAAGTCAGTAAGTGACAAAGCTTCATCATATTGTGCTATGTTTTAATGGAACCAAGGCAACCAGCAAAATGGTAACATTAAAGGGTCACATGGTCCCAATGTAAAACTGATTTCAAAGTTTAATATACTTTCTAATCCAAGTAGTCTTCAGTAAAGTTATTGTGTGAACATTTTCTAATATTTTTGAGTTATTAAGTGAATCTGCTCAGAAGTTAAAAACAGTTGTGATATCTTGGTTTTGGGAGTGTGGCTCTTAGCAGTGTTACCTCACAGCAAGGTTTCTTCTTTGAACCGGCCTCCCATAATCCACAACTATTCACGCTAGGTTAATTGGTGATTCTAAATTGACCCTAGGAGTGTGTGTGAGCATATATAGATGTCTGGCAGCCCGTCTAGGGTGTGTCCTCACCTGATAGCAGCTGGGATAGGATCCAGCTACCCCCTGCAACCCTGAATTAGATGAAATAGGCAGAGAAAATGGATGGGTGGATATGTTGGTCTTGATTCAAGCAGTTGTTGGATTGTAAGTCTAACATGCCATCCAACCCCCCACCTGCTGCCCAACCTTGCTCATCTGCCTTATGAGGAATGTATGAAAACAATCATATCTTTCCCTCTTGCTAAGGGCAGATTTTAATATGGTTTTGAATGGTATGAACAAACAACCTATCTGATCATATCAATAGAGAACATAAATATTACAAAAAGGAAGTACCCATGTAAAGTATCTGTAACACAGATACTGGCAGGGTGGTTGCAGCTGGTGTTTTAGGAAGCATCCAAGAGGCCACCTTTTCTCTATGGTTACACCCAGGAAGATAAAAGAGGTTTGTGTGCCACCCAATAAAGCATAAAAAGGCTATACACTAAATATTGTGTTTATCTTTTCTCTGCAGAGATACAATCTCACTGAATGTCCCTTAATAGTTTCTCTGAAGCTGTGAAATGTGCAACAATACATGCAAGTGTTCACATGTTTTCACAATGAGCCCAAAGCATAGTTTTCAGGAAAGAGCGTGCCACTGCTTGAACAATAATTTGACCTTTTAACATTAGTGTTATTCTGTGTTTCAAATTCGGAAATGAGCAATAATAGAGGGATCTGGACTGAACTCATCTTTATCAATGAGTCAGCTCATTTGTCAGATTTTACTGAATTAGATATTTTTAGTTTTTGACTCATTGTCAGATCAAACCCGAGGCCATCTTTAGTTCCAGGAAATTGTGATAATATTTATGTTTCTAAATTCTATCATAAAAAAAATGGAAACCAAATGGCTAGTAGATAAATCTGCAATGAAAACAACCCTAAGTTGTAGCAGGGATTAGATTTACTGATTGTCCCTTAACTCACATTCATAAAATCAATTTCAGCAGGACAATTAAAACATGTGAAATATTGGAACTTCATCATATTTTTCAGACGTAATTAATTCAATAACAAACTTGAGCACTTATTGTTAGAGACCAGCGATTTTGACAATTGATGTAATTTTCAATAACACAATGACAGTTCTTTCACTGTGGGGAAAGTGTGAATCATTTTTCTGCTTCACTTCACTAACACACAATCACACCAACTATGACTTCGAACTTCATTTTACAGTGTTGTATGTTGCCTGGATCCCTCCCCAGCAGTCACATGGCATGATTATGCAACAACTTAATGTCAATCAATATCATCTTCCCATCACACTCTCTCTATATCAATAATACGTGAGAAAAAGCAGAGCACCTCCTACGTTACAGTAACACTGCATCTTCTTAAGTGATGGACAGGTTGTTAAACAATGCTCAGTCCAAACTAAAACAACACTTATAACAACACAGACAAAGACAAAGGCTGTCATGGTCATGAACTTGTCAAACAAGTAATTGTGATTAATGATCCGATTGTCTACTATGTCACTATGATAATCTACTGTACACACAAACTTCATCGCTCCATAATGTGCACAAACACCTGAAGAAGAATGACAATCTTTAACAGGCAAAGACAGATGAAACATGAATAAGGATTAAACCTATGTTCCCTCAAGCTTTGTAAATGATAGTAAAGGGTAGGGGTGGGTTTAAAAAAATCGATTAATCGATTTAAATCGATTCAAGTTAAATTAATTCAATATTGATTCATAAAACTAAGGATCGATTTTTTTAT
>JBBBVU010000022.1:7273581-7284505 GCA_037177055.1 Atherinosoma microstoma | reverse complement strand
AGTGAGTGAGTGAGTGAGAGAGAGAGAGAGAGAGAGAGAGAGAGAGAGAGAGAGAGAGAGAGAGAGAGAGAGAGAGAACCTGTGTGTCTGGAGGGCTCTTCAGGGCCTCTCGCTGCAGAAGTAGATCTACCTCCGCAATCGCTCAACGTGTCCGGTCAACATGCACACATGCAGTATAACCCTGTAACCTCGTGTACTGTACATTAACTTTTTCTCTGTCTCCTGCCCTCATCCAACTCTCCCACCACGCTTCACTGCCACTTTCTCGTTTCTCTAAACTCCCCCGCAAACAGTACCTGCCGTTTTGGGCTAGACAGCAAGAAAATAACCGAGGATAAGAAAGAATGAGTTTGACAGATGGAGAGCTTGAGTGTATACAGAATGTGTACTTTATATTCCTGTTGCCTGTATTTAATTAGATGGAAAGTAGTCATTATCTTCGTCATGATGTTTTATCTAGTAATTTACTCATTAACTTGGGGCGAGAGAGGTGGTATGAAGAGGCTGAGATAGAGAGAGTGGGAGGCAGGACATGGAGGTTAGAGTGGAGAGCTGCAGATAACAAAAGAGCCAATGAGATGTTTGAGGTTTGAATACCAAATAATGGATAAAGTAAGAATTATAATAACGGCTGTATTCGTTGTGAAATGGAGAAAAAAAAAAGTTATATTTGCTGAAATAACTAATTCTGTTGGATGGATCACAATAATGTGAGTGGATCATCCAGAAGTGCTCATTATATTTCCGTGACATCATCCATTGGTTCGTGAATTGCTGTTTTAAAGGTTTGTGTTCAGCACATGACATTCTCCATGTTGGCCACTTTCACACTGCTGCAATGATCCTTAAAAACTGAATGGATAATGCTGTTTTTTGGCGACCATATCTACATAGTTATGAATTTATTTTTAAAATGACAAGTCACAAGAGTAAATCTAGCTATCAGTGGCTTGAGTGATAGTCTTTACTCATCTTAAGATACCGTAAGTTGATGTTTTTGAAAGAGAATGAAATGGAGCCAGAGAGGTTGTAGAGACAACACATCGCAGTTGCCCGTAGTGTTACTCATAAGTTTGATCACAGTCCCATATCATATTGATCCAAACAATGATTGGATGTTTGCTCCATCCAGATGTGTGTGCTGCCCGCTCGCTCTCTCTCACAGGCTGAGCGACCACCTTCTGAAGGAAGATCATCTCAGCCGCTCGTGTCCGCCATCATATTCTTTAAAGCAACACAAATCTCATGACCAGGTGACGAGACTTGGAACATAGACAGACGAGTCAATTGAAAGCTTTGCTTTCCAGCTCAGTTCTCTCTTTGCTTCATTACTGCTGACAAAGCCCAAATGTCTTTGTCCATCTCCCCTCCATCCTACCATTACTCGCAAACAAGATCGACAGATATTTTAACTTCTCCGCTTGAGACTTTTCTTAACCCTAACCATGTAGCTTTGGTGCCTTGACCTTGCCAGTTTTGGTGTATAAATCTAATCTAAGAGCAAATAAGAACAAGAGAAAAAAACAAGAAATAAACAATTACTCAAGACTTACTAGAGACTTAAGCTGCAAGTCCAGCAGTTGCAAATTGGGCTCAAACAAAAACCAGTCACTCAGATAAATTACTTGAAATTTATTCCACCACCACCCCTCCAGCCTTCTAAAGCTGATTATTTTGCTGTTAATAATAAATGTCAGTGTCACAGGGTTCATAAATGTTCAAATTCTAAGTAGGCCTATTCATGGTTTGCAAAACGAGAGTATAAGCTAAATTCAGCCCATTTTGTGATTTTGCCACCTTCCCTACAAGGGTTAAACTCTGCTCTATTGTACAGGATAGAAGGACTGCAACTTTAGTAGAATGGACAGCATAGAGTACATTAAAGACTAAACTGGTTTGATTCTTTTTTTTTTTTAAATCTACCATGATATCAGTCATTTGGCTTGGGATAGCACTATAAAAGGTCCATGCAAATAATTTGAAAAACTGAGAACCTAAAATGTTCTGTTATAAATGATCAGCTAGGCGTTCCTAAAGCTTGGCTTCATCGCATTATTAGTAAATTTGGGTGTCTTTGTTTGCTAGAAGCCCCACATGCAACAATTTATACACTTAACTCTGCAGCCATGATCAATTTTTTGCAGTCTTTGGTTTTCCAAAATAAAGGTAAACAGGTCAGACGGGATGCTACCAGTGTTACCATAACAACAGCTGAAAAAAGAGACAACTTATAAAAGCTAAGAAACATAAAGGAAAAAGTTTACAAATTTAAAATTGTAACATCGTGGCTAACGGATGAGGAAGAAAGGATGGATCACAGACGAGGGAGACAAATCAGCTGATGTGAAGGCTGAGTGTCAGAAAAGAAGAAAGTCAATGAAGGAATCAGACAAGAGGATGAAGGGATAGACAGAAAAAGAGGTCTGAGATGAATGCACTCGTGTCGGCTCATGCCCCTGTTGCTAGGATACCGTCTATAGACGAATGGGTTAAAGTATCTCAGGAGCAGCAGTGACATAGTTAGCTTGTCTCCATCAAAGAACACACACACACACACACCACTTTGCCACGCTCACACACAAAAATGGAGCAACTCTGAACACTGCACGGACCCTTATTTAGATTTTGCCATTGAAAACGTGCTCACAAACAAACTCATCCCCACTTTCCCGCCTCACCGAAGATAAACACAAAATAAAAAAACACATCAAACTAGTAGTGAATATTCACTACCGGCTCCTAATGCCTGGTTCAGACTACACCAATTCAGCCCGATCTTGACCCGACAGACGTCACAGACAAATGTTCACTGTTGTACCCGATTATGGGATGTTGGGTCGCAGAACCAGCGTCTTTACCTCGTGTGGTGTGACATAATGAAAGAACAGCGATCCGGCGTCTGGGACGCTTCACAACCACGAAACAGAAAGTCTAGCATGTCAGAATTTTGTTTTGTCCTACGACGAGTTCCTACATGTTGACCAATAGGAATACAGAGTGCTGGTAAATAGGATCGGGGGCCGTTCTTGTAGTGTGGCCACTTGACGGCACACGACACTGAGCAAATTTATGACATTTAAGTCGGTTAATCTGACATATGACCGACGTGAACGATGAAAAAATGTATGTAGTCTGAACCAGGCATTAAGAAAAAGACAAGATTCTTTTTACGTTTTTTTCTGGCTGCCGGAGATATTCGTAGGTTAAACACACCATTAAGCTGCTGTAAAACACTAAAACTGACAAAAAACATCATAAATCTGACATCGCATTATTGACATTCCCATCAAACAGGCAAGCCAGTCAATTTATTATGTGATTAACTTGGAAATTCATGTTTATTACAGTAACCAGTCAAACTTAAACTACCCACAAACTTAACATTTTGTACTGGAAATGAAATCCTAAAGAGCTCTCAGTTTGGAAACCTGTAAGTCAAACAATCGCAGCCCTTTTTCAAAGAACACTTTCAAACCCACAACTGCAGCACAGCAGCTTCTCTCCCCTCAGCAGTTAGTAATCCAGGTGGACCGTAACACCTACACGCCATGACTCACGTTTTAGACATTTAGCTCATCTTATCATCAGCATCAATTTGCCCTGGATGGAGCTCAATTTGTTCACCTACGCTACAGACCACCGAAACGGAAAGGTGCAGAGGTCCCGGTGATAATGCGGGAGCCAAACGTTGTGATAGTGAACAATTAAAGGCATAAATGAGCAAAGGTGGTATTTGATTTTGGTGATGAGAGTTGAGTGGAACACAGTTAGCTGCATACCTATATACTGAGACTGCTGTTATGCAAGCATGACAAGCATTTACTTTTTTGTTAATGGTTTATGAAGTTTTAACGCTGAGCCTTAAACCTATTTTTTAGGTCTGCATTCAAAAATGTCATTCCCAAAGATGTTCTAGAGCCGTTCTCAAAGTCCCCCCATTGGGGGATGTCAAGTTTTTAAAGGTTAAGAAGAAAGGTAACAACAAAAATAATATAATAAAATCAGGAACAGAAAGAAAAACTAACAGAGGTTACCTAAAAACGATGCAAGAAACACACACAGAGGACACATTTGATGTGATTAGATAACAGAAAGTCAGACCTTGAAGTTGCATTAACAACTGAACACTTCAGTGTTGAAAATTGCAAAGGTTGCTTTGATGCTTCCTTTTACACACACAACATCAGACATATAGTTTCCGCAGCTGAAGAAGATCGAGCAAACAAAAGAACGATTTAGCTGCAACTGTACGAGCTGCAAACATAAAATGTTCCAGTCAAGCCTGAGAAATCAAACGAGCTTCACCAGTTTTCTATACCCATTTAATCCAATTCAGGGTCATCAGAAGGACATGATGTCCTGGACAGGACTTCACAGATTCTTTATCGAGTGGAAGATTTACATTCTCATGCTGTTTTGTTTGGTTTTTTTCCCCGCTGGGAGTTCAGACATTTGAAGTTGCAAACTGCTACCAAATGCAGCATACACCAGGAAAGCAGGGTGAGGACAAAAGTGAAGCACAGCAGCGCGGAGCTGACAGTCACACTGGAGGAAGTGAAACAATTAGACAAACCAGTATAATAACCACAAATAGACAGTAGATTACAGAACGGCCAAGTTTTCATCTCCTTAAATGTATGTATGCGGATATGCATGTCAGTATGGTGACATTGCACGCTGCATTAATGTCATCCAGCAGGCACAGAATGAGACAAATCAAAGCATTCAGTTAAACATCAATAATCATTATCATTGACACTAATATTAGCAACACAAGGAAGCCTCATCTCAGCCTGGGCAGTTTGATCAGACCATGATTTATATTCAAATTGACTTCGTTTGACAAGTGCAATAAATGGACGGAAATTTGCTGTAGTGGCTCTGGTAGATCGATGTGCGGTGCTGATAAAGTCCCAAACTCATATCCTCCACATGGAAGCTTTAATGATGTCTGAATGCCTGCTGGAGTGGCAGGTATAAGTCATTGACCTATCATCCACCGGCAGCACGTACCTTTACCGCTTTACAAATTCATCAAGTTTTCAGAAATCCAATAATAATCTAATCCAAACAAGGTGAGGAGTACGGGAATGTTAAAGGGAAGGGGGGAAAAAACTGGGAGAAGACAAAGTTCACACACAAAATAAATCAGAAAATGCTTGGAAAGATGCAAGGAGCAAAGAAAACCGGGACGTATACATGCAGGGAGAAATAATCATCCAGTGGAGGAGAGATTATGAGAAATAAGAAGTGAATTAAGACTATTTAAAAAAAAAAGACATCTACATTTTTAGTTATTTACATTTTGTTAATCATGTATATATAGTAGTAGAGCTTCGGTAGAAACTGTCCAGTCCTGTTTGTTTGTGTGCCTGTGTGTGTGTAAGATGTCAAACAAGCTTGACCCACATTGGCTGTCTGATCTGTCCTGATATGTCTCCAAGGTGTCACCGTAGCAACAGGTGTACAATTGCCACAAATGTCAGCAGCAAGGGCAAGCGAGGCCTGCGGGCGATTGTCTGTCTAAGTGAGCACAGGCGCACACGCACAAACAAACGCCGTCTGCGATCGGAGTCTTCGCATGTGTGAAAGTAGATCAGAGTAAAAGTGGCTGGTCCTTGGCGACGAGTAAAATTAGACTTTCTCACACACACACACACCTGTGGAATAGCAAACACACACACACACACGCATCAGATAGCTACTTCTGATGAGCCGATAAAAAGGCAGTGAGAAGTTGTGTTTTAAGCTCTGCTGCTTGACTTTCTCACTCTTTCATTCTGTATGGGTACACCGAAGACGACAAACATGCAGTCTTATGTGGTAGATCTGCCCTAAAATGTGTTCACACACAAACAAACAAACACACACAAATAGAGGAAGTAGTAATGAAAGGAAACACATTGGGTGTTGAAATGTAAGAACTGGTTGACTGCTTAACTTGCGTATAGCGACAACAACCTGAACAACATGTGCTTACTCATTTACAAGTATAGCAACTTTTGTTATGCACATTTCCCAGCCTGACGGCAACACATCACACTCAAACAACATTATCACAATTTTCTTTTTCTTTTCTTTTTAAAGTGGCAGACGGAGCAAAGAGTCCCAGACAACAGAGGAAATGAGTAATTAAGAGATAAAGTGTTCGCGGGACGAGAATAAAGATGGGATTGGATTTTACTGCTGCAGAGAAAAAACTACATCACAGATGGATACAGAGTTAGCTTTGTTGTTGCTTTTGTTTAGTAAAAACTGATGAGCTCTCTTGCTCAGTATTGTATTTACCTTGCTTGGCTATCAGTAAAGTTGCTGATATTCGGGTTTATAACCATAAAAAAGGACACAGTGATGATCATTTCCCCCCCTCTGCTCTATGCAGTGTGGAAATCAGAAGGGACTGAAGCTGCAACTACTGAAACATGTTCATATACACCAGACTGTACTTTAGTTCTCTATATCACAGCTAACGGGAAATAACTCAACACTGCAGCAACAGTGTTGTCATTATCATCTCCGTATCATACATAAAGCCTAAATAAGTAACCTTAAACCCAGTTCAGACCACCATACAAATATGATCTATGCACAATAATGCATGTATGAACACGGTTGTTATAAATTGTACTAATGTGGATTTATTTTAATTGGATCACAATGAATCGGCTTGATTATGTCTGTAAGGTAAACTGAATTGAATTAAATCATAACAAAAGGTTTGGTCAGTCTGTGTAAAATTCATGTTAAAGTCTTGGAAGTTTGCAGCTTTTCCAAATGTTTTCCGCTCATTTATGAAGCTGTAATATGTACAACATGAATTATGTTTCACATGGATTGAGTTCACTCATTTCCAACACCTCTTCCCTGTGTCAATAAAATCTCCCGTACGGGCTGTGATTTGATTTTATAACACTGTTGTGGCCCAGAGCAACATCTTTTATTGCCATTATTCAATTAAACTACTTTGGTTGAACTGCATAACTTTTGTGGATTAAAACAAAATAAATAAATCTTTGACCAACTTTAACAAATTCTTCATTCATCTTTTTATTCACCCTCCATCAAACGTACTGGGAATCAGACATGCAATAATTTAAGCTAAATTCACATAAAGAGAACCGTCAATAAACATCAGTATTTCCTCTAGCTGTAATATTTGATTTTAAAAGTCTTGCTGTGCAGCACGGAAGTTGGTTTTGTCTGAAAGGCACCAGGGACTGATGGAGAAATCAATGCACAATAATGCTGCAATATTTTTGGACCGTCAATAGGTCAACCTGACTGAGGCTCACAAACAGAGCTATACACACTGCAGCGGCACATCACTAAAGACCGCAGAATGGTGTTGTATAACTTGAACTCTTCTAAATGCTGCAAATAAAGTGCTTGAAAGGCTTTTAGGAAGAAGTCAGACCTTCTCTGACAATCAGGAGACTGACACACATTGACTATGTAGTAGATTGACTACATAACCACTGTGAGGGTTGGAATCTGCATTACTAGTACTTTTTAAAGGTAATAATTTACAAACTTACAATATTTTGTAGCAAAATTGATGTAAAACCCTGATTCTAAAACAGTTGGGACACTGTTTAAAATGTAAGTAAAAACAAAAAGCAATGATTTTCAAATCTTACAAAGTCATATTTTATTCCTAATAGAACATAAACAACATATCAGGTGTTGAAACCGAAACATTTCACCATTTCATTAAATATATTTGCTCATTTTGAATTTGATGGCAACAAAAGAAGTTGGAAGAGCGTGATGTTCACAGTTTGTCGCAGACTGTTGAATTTCTGCCCATCTTTACATCTGAGAGGCTCAGCCTCTCCAAAATGCTCCTCTTATACTCCATCTTATACAAGTTGTCAAATGCTCCTTCAGTTGTTTTTGAATGTTGCCCATTACTTTCCCAGCCTTTTGTTGCCCCCATTTGAGATGTTATTCTACTTTCCCCTCTGTAATTAATAAATCTTATAAAAAAATCTTCCCGTCCTCTGAATCTCTTCTTGTGCTGTTTCCAGTGTTTTTCTGTATGTGTTGTGTTTTTACGGCACACGCATCTGATTGATAAAGACATTTGCATCAAAATGCATTAAAACGGTCTTTGTAAATGGAATTATATCAACTTTTTATCACACATTCATTACTTCAACAAGGCTCTGTAGTAGTTTTAAATATTACAGATAAATTGGTTCTCCCACTGATTTGATGCATTGTTTTAGAGGTCAAAAAAGAAATGGACATACCTGTAGACATTTTATTTGACAACGTAACGGTGGGAAAAATATTTAAAATTCTATTCTACAGCAATAATCAAATTATTTTTTATACATTATAAATAATGTGAAGCTAAATATAAGATATTTGACTGAAAAAAAAGAGTTATTCTAAAGAAAACATTTGATAATACAATATTTATACTGTCTGTGTTTTTGAAGCCTGCAGAATTGAAATTATCAGTAATTCATTGTCTGATTCGTGGGTTTTATTGTTTACATTAACACTTCCTCTATGCTTCTGTCACTTTTTTCAAATGCCTTTTTTCCTGCTGATTTCAACTGGTCTCCCTTCACACCTACACAGCCCAGCCTCCTCTTCCTCCCCCTCTCCACTCCCTTATCCATCTATCCATCCATCCCATTTGGTGGTGCTCTCGGTGGAACACTTTAGCTATTTATAAAAGCATCAAAGCCCACAGCTTCTAGCACACAACCACTTGTGAAAAAGAGGGGAGAAAGAGAGAAGTGGAGGAAGGAAAAGAAAAGGGGGAGTAACAGGCACAAGGAGGGAGAACGACAGAGAGAACTGTGAGGACAGACAGAACAAAGAAGGTAAAAACAGAAAGGCAAGTGGGGAGAAAGGGGGAACAATCAAAAAGTAGGATGAGAGAGCAACACGGTGAGTTGCAAACAGAGAGACGAGTGACTCAAAGAAAACCAAAGAGGAAAAAGGAGGAGGAAAACAAAATACTGGATACCAGTCAAATGTTTTTAACCTCTCAGTTGCCCCAGCATCTCAATGATACACCTCAGCATCCGCTCTTTGTGTCGGTCTTTGTGTGTTTAATGCATGAAAACCCTTTTTGTTTTTCTGTATGCATGTGTGTGTGTGTGGTTTCATGTGTGTGCATGTTTGCATGTGTAGGAGGCAGGTTCTGGATCCTGCGACCTCCCACCCACACAGGTTTTAGCTGCAGAAGCACCTGAGCTGCATTCAGCACCGGCAACAGACACCAGCGTTTGCAAATATTCACCAGCTCATTTTAACAGAATCCCGAAAAAAAAAAAAAGCCAGAAAACATATGATGTGATTCCAGAGGAGATGTGGGCGCCGTGCCCAAACGGCAGCTGGATGGATGGCAAAAAGAGACGCCCAGTTAAACTCAAACACAAAAGATGGCATCAGTCAAAGGAAGCTTGAATAGAGCTACTGAATGGTGCCTTTATAAATATTTGCATTTGTCCTTTTAAGAAAGTGCTTATAGCTGCAGCACGGAATAGCTTCATGGGCTTGTTTTAGGCTCAATCTATGCTTATACACAACCATTTTATCTTCCCTTTTAACTCCATCCCTCATCTCTTTTCTACCTCACCTTTCCTGGTCTTTTTCTCTCTGCTGGAGTCATTCCATCACACATATTTTCACTTAGTTTCAACCATCTGCCTGGTTTTATTTAATGTAGTTCGTCCTGATGGTGTCATCAGAATATTTAGGTGTTTATAATAAAATTCCCACCCTCATCCATCCATCCTTTATTCTCTTGCTAAATAGTGCACCGCATGTTTCATATCACATCTCACGAAAAAATCGAAAATACGACCGCTCTTTAAGAACCTGTAGCATCTCATAGAACTCTCTTTTCCCCTAATACTCAACAAGAGCATCCCTTAACTTTGAGAGAATCTCATGCAAACTTCTTCTGATACTTTTTCCACTCTGCATCTCCATCTTCCCTCAATGAACTCCACACAAACTTATTCAGTATGTCTCCTTTGCTCCTGCCTCCACACCCTACTCATCTCACCATCTTTTCAGGCATCTGCATTCTTTTTATAATCTCCACTAATTTTCCCTCCTTCCCCCTTTAGTCCCTACTTGAGATGTTTCTTGCAATGCCTGCCTCTTAATGTCCCCTCCATCCCCTCTCAAGCTCTCTAAAGAGATAATTTGTCCATTAGCTCTGTGAGGAGACGGTGGAGGGTACTCAACAGCCTGTTGCAAACTAAAACCTAACTCATTATTAACACACTCGTTTTGGAACACGTGCACAGACGCACACACGAGTACACAAAACCAATCGCGTAGAAGCATTAAAGCACACGCAGCCATTTAGGAAATAAGATTTCACCAACTCATTAAGTGGCACGTGAAGCATGTGCACGTACAGAGACACACGTTCCCAGCTCAGAAAGTGCGATACACACAAAGAGAAAAAAAAATCTCATCCTCAGAAATTTCTTAGAAACAAACATTACATAATGCTGTAGAAGCGCTGTAGTCCCACACTCTTAGAGGATGGAAAACTAAACAGCAGAATCCCATTGAGGCATTACAGTTTATTGTTTACAGCAACAACACTGTGGGAGTGAGCTTCTCCAATATGCAACGTCTTTACACCGTGTTGCACAATGTGCAAAGCCCAGCCGGCATCAATACCTGTTTTTGTGAAAATAAAACTCCCAAACCACCATTCAAACAGCTGGTTGGCTTCCTTTTATCCTTTATTAATAGTATAAGTTTTTTTTCTATCAATGACCAAGAGATGAAGCCAAATAAGTCATATTAAATGCTTATTTTTGTACATATACCCGGCAAAATTATGATTTTGGAAAAGGAGCTGATAAATTAGATAGATAGATAGATAGATAGATAGATAGATAGATAGATAGATAGATAGATAGATAGATAGATAGATAGA
>JBBBVU010000022.1:7206632-7223252 GCA_037177055.1 Atherinosoma microstoma | reverse complement strand
GCTACGTGTAAGCATACTTACATTGTTATAGTTAAAGGGCAAAGAGGAGAAGATTAAAGCAAAAAAAAAAAAAAAAATAGAGGTTTAATAATAATTACCAACTTTTTAACAGAATAAACAGTTTTTTTCTGAAACACACAACAGTCTGAACAAATAAAGCTTTAGTAAAATAAAAAAAAGATACTCGTGGGTTTTTTCCTCTGGTAATGTGCCTAAAAAACACAGCTTATATGGATCATAAATATATATGCAGTTATGGAATAGATGAGCGGGTTAAATTCCTCAACAGGTAAGCAATCTAATAATTTCTCAGAAAACTTAACGTTCACCTCCTCTGGCTAGTCCACCCTCTTATTTGGCCTGTATATTATCTGCCCATGTGGTCTTTGTTTCCGTACTTGAAATACTCTGTTACACTTGTTAGTGGCGCGTTCATTTTCCTAAACATGATTGGTGAGCTCACCCTTTGTTACCGGCCTTTTTGCTCTTCATAGCCAGTTCAACATGTACCCTAGCGAGTGTTTAGAAATGTTCACATTTACAGACATCTATATGACTCTGTGGCAGAGATGTTTTCATTGTGACACACCACTTCAAACTAGTGGTTTTGGTGGTTGGAGTACATGTGCACCCAAGGCTCCAGATGTGTAATGATGGTATGGATGTGCATTATTGTCTAAATATACCTTTGCAGCCACATCCTAGCTTCAGTTACATTCTGTGCACTGTTTCCTCTGTTTATGTGTCTGAAGTGTCTTTAAGAACAACTGTGTGCGCTACCTGTAGGGCTCTGAGCCGATATAGTGCTCGCAGTTACAGAGTCGCATCTCCCTGTGCTCCCACTCCCACTGGAAGGAGGCGAGGGGGATGAGAGGGGTGACGGACTGTGCTGTGGCACACAGTGGGCCACTGCAAAACCTGCAGTGCAGATAATGCAACACATGAACACACACACATTAAAAATGTGTGTAAAAATGAAAGCAAGAATAGGGGTCTCTTCAGCTCTATTCTTTGATCCGTTTCCACTGACCAGGATTAGATCAAATCACAGAAACCCATTGAAACCCTTTAAAAGGTCATGAAAACTTTCCATAAAGTTAAATTGAAGTTTTTACATTATAATCCTGCGTTTTAAATCTGACCCCGTGTGTAAAGGAGGGATTGCTGCCTTATTTAACGATCATTTCTGCAATAGTGAACAGGAGAAAGCGCTATGTTGTTCATGTATATGTTACCTGGCACTTTGTCGACAGTAGCAAACACGGATCGGTTTGCCGTGGGGTCATTGGGTGCCCGTCTTGACTGCTCGTAGAACCGGAAAGGGAGGCCACTTGGTGAGGCGTTGGCTGTCTGACTGAAACCCAACACCTCAGTTGCACCGGGCTGCACCGGCAGGTCCAGCAGAGCTGAATGTAAAATTGAAAAGACAGTGAAAATAAACCTCTGGGGCAGCTTCATGTTACTGTAAGTAACTCCATCTAACTTAATAAGGAAAAACTAAGCTTGTTTCAGATTGAAATTAGAAAAAGAACAATATGTGTAACTGTGCTGGTGGTAGAGAGAAACAGTGAAAATGTTTCATGACTGCAGTGGCTATTTTGGCAGGTGTCATATCCTCATCAATTTGCTGTATTAGCAGCATTTCATTTCTGTGTCATTAGTTTTGCAAGAACTTCTGAAGAATTAGCCTAAGGGGCGGGGAAATAAGACTCACTGGTGAGTAAAATCAACACAATTTACAGCACAAAAAGTTTCCATATGATTCTTTATTTTTGGTCCGGGCTTTCAGGCCAGGAAACGATCACAGATTCACAGATGCATGATAAAAAAAAACAAGAATTTACAAAGAATAAATATATGTGAAGAAAGATTAAATATTTGGAGATTCAAAATTCATTAAGTTAAAAAAGAGAAAAGAATTACCATGGAAAAGTGAAGGGAAAAGGAACAGTTATAAGTGAAGAAAATCAAGGAAGTGATTCTTTTTAATTTAGCAGAAAGACAACATCTAATTCAAGGAAAAGAAAACACTATGACGCACCAAAGAGATAAGCTTTCACTTCTGTACACAAGTTTCACTTGCACTAAATTTAGTCAATGAAATTGTGATGTGATTGGACTTTTTTTTTCAAATGTATTTTTGAATTAATTTGATTTTATCTTTTTGGAAAGAGGAAGAGTTAAAGGTTGCTTCATGCTAAACCCCCAGTACCCTTCTGAAACACTTCCAGTCCTTTCTCCTCTCCAAAGTGAAAAACGACAGGCTAACAAAGCTCATTTGTCTTCTCACCTGCAATCCTCTGCATCTTCATGCGTCTGGCCTGAATACGACCTTTGGCTAGTCTCTGCTTGGCGATGATGCAGCGGATGTGGTCGGCAAAGATGAAGGTGGCCTGCAGGATGGGCAGGGGCTTGGCGTGAGGGTTGGAGCTGGGTTTGTGAATAACAATGTTCAAAGCTCTGCTGTCGTCCTCGACACCAGACACCTGCATGTCCTTTTAAAAGAGGGGGGAAAGGATTAAAAGACTTTTAGGATTCCAACTGCAAGACTTAGAGCTGGAAGGAGGTGGTGAAAACTGAAAAAAAAGAGGAGAAAATTGGCAGAGAAAGTGGGTCAAAGGGAATGAATGAGATAAATAGTTATCAAGAGAGATGGAAAAACACAAGTGGGACACAAATCATAAGAAGCATACAGCAGATAAATGGAGGTAAATATTTTCTTAAACAGATAGGAAGCTCATTATAACAACACTATTACAACAGCAGTTTGAGAATGACATGCTCTTTCTAACCACTACATTTCATAACTCTTCGAAATGAAGAAGCAAATGCATTTCTGCTCAAACTTTTTTTGGGAATCTCATAAAGTGTCACGGTAAGCTCCCTCAAGTCCTCTTTCTAGTGAAAATACCGTGAGAAATTCTGATAAACAGGAAATACATTTCCAAACTAATTTGGGTGGAAATAATAAACACGAGGCAGCAGATTCAACTGCATGACTGTATTTACAAAGAAAACAATGCTATCTACAAATAAACAAAATACTGACAGAGGGAATGATGAGACCATATGAAAATGCATTCACTCTATAAGTACAAAGATAAACACACATACAAATTAGAAAAACAAACAAAAACAAAACAAGAATTTTCTCCTACTTGCAACAAGCCGGCAAACTTCACGACCCCCCATCCAAGTCGTTTGGTTTCTGGTTCAACCAAACTCATCTGGTACACGTCTACAGCGAGGAACCTTTGGGCCTGGCCGCCATCTTTGCTGACCACCATACAAGCGATCAAGTCACTGTTGTCTGAAAAATATGAAAAAAAACTCAATCAAATTTATTGCAACAATAGTTTGTTGAACTGAAAGACCACAATAAATGATCTATTAAATATGTATGAGGTTTAATTGATGAGGGAGGAGTGATAGTTGTAGATCTAGTTCAGGAAACATGAAATACGCTGTTTGATAGAAACTATGTCACATTGTGAAACATCTGATGACTAATGTAAGGCCACATTAAGAGGAACACTGTAGCTTTAAGAGCTTACATCTGTTTGATGCTATTAATGACATTCACAACTAAAGCGTCATCTTCTTTAGAAATCCCCCAGATGCAAATTATTAATAGGTAATGAGACTTCAACAAAACAAATTTAAAAAAAGCCTACTTAGAAGAATGAAGTACAGCAAGAAACCAGAAAGTTTCCTGTTTTCAGCATCTAAAATCTTTTTGTTTATGTTTAAACTTGAGTTTTACTGCTGAGCAACCTGTGAAGTGAGTAAGAGTTGGTGTGGATTTTGTCCTCTCACAGCATTATGAGTACAAACACAGGCAAACAGAAGCAGAGTCAACATGCTACATGCACTTAAAAGGACAGAGAAGGCACTTTGCTCCCACATGTCTAGGGGGCGCATAAAGAAATGAAACGCCCACATCTTGACCTTACTGTATCACAAAGTCTTCCACCCAGTTAACATGAGATCGGGAACTATTGAGCCGATTTGACACCACTGGTTTTGGTTGACATACCGCCCACTCAGACTGGCTCTAAATGTAAACCAGCAGAACCAGACGTATAACCTCTGATGAACTTTCTCTTTCTCTTGTAAACTATGTTTCCTTCATTTCTGTTCCAGAGTATTTGGACCCAATAAATTTGGACAGTGACTAATGCTATTCAAGTTAAACCTGATGGATCCCTATACTTGTGTAAAGCTGAGGTTTGGTGAATTTAAGTAGTTAGACGGTAAATATCTTTGTTCTGAGGAACAGACTATTTCTGGTGTTTCCATAGAAACCAGGCAGCTGTGGGACATGCAGTTGCTTCAGTCTTTAATATATGTGACCAATTTAAAGATCAAAGGGGGTTGCCAGGAACTCGGTGGTACCGCTGAAAGCAATGAAAAGTACCTGCAGCTGGAGAGGTAGTCCCCAGTTTTCTGTGGTAATGAGGCAACAACAGATGAAAGAAAAAATAATATGGGGAAGTTTGATCAACTGAATCCCCAGAAGAAGTGGGGAAAAAAGAAAAACATCTCCCCAAATGTTTAATAAAATTAAAGCTAGAATGTGGAAGTACCCTTAGGTCAAATTGTTTTCCTATCTGCTACACCGTGAGATTTTTTTTAGTGTGCATCACAAATATCCAGGCCAATAATTTAAAATCACTGATTTAAAAAAAACAACATACAAATTCAATTTTGAATGTCTTGCTGCTTAAGAGATTTCTAATGGTACTTCTAGCACTTTCTAACATCTGTTATGATAATTAACTATGCCAGCAGGTTAGCTGTTCATAATCAAAAGCAGTAGATTAAGCTTTACAAAGCCTAAGTGAAACCCAAAATAAGACACCAAATCCAAAGGAACTGGAAAGAGGAGCTGTAGATGTACGGCAGGAGCAAAACAGGAAGGCAGGAACCAAGAAATTTAGAGCTTTTCTTCTTCCATGAAAGTGTGATCACTGGCATAGAAAATGAATGAGTTTGGAGCACTGACAGACAGTGGGAATATCGGGAATGCAGGGTTTTGTTTTGTGACACAGGACTGGAAGGACACGTTCTGAACTCCACCATCTCTAAACCTGCTTTAAACATGGAACACCAGAACAGAGACTGAAGACTGAACAGTAACACTAAAGGAGGAGGAAGCATAGCGCTGGTAAACACCAGATGCTACTCTGTTACTTTTCGAGCAGTCTGTAATCTTTATTTTATTGATCTTATGATGATTCATTTCGCTTCAGCAGTTTACAACATTCTCATTTCCTCTTTGGGATTAAGAAAGTGTTGTTCAACTTCTGCATTGTTCAACAATGTGGGAAGCGAAGGACAAACAGGTAGACTCATCGTGCTTCATCATTTATTTTCAGAAGATGGAACAAGTGATGATTTAAATCACAAGTTAATTTAAAATACTTTAAAATAGACCAAATTTAAGGAAGCACCTCTCAAATCTGGTGTCAAAAGGCACAATATACTATTTCCACATTTTAGTCAGGTGATGTATTTGATTCCTCTCCAAGAAGAAGGAAGCCATTAGAAATCTCTCTTAATGGCTTCATGGTGTTTGTGACCTGGATGATAAAGCAAGCTAAGTAAAACAAAGTTAATTATGGCATCAGGAGCTTGGTATAAAAGCTCAGATCTACATGGTTGCAGCCAAGCTTAAATGACTGTGTAATTAATTCTGCCCGGTCTAGTTTCTGTTGAGTTAAACCTGCCAGGGTAAACATCACTGATGTAGACAATAGAGTGACTGTGTGAGGGGAAAACATGATACTTCTTATGACTTGTTACATTCAGAAAAATAAGACTCCAGGTATTTGGTTAATTCAATCACAAATGACTCTTCTGAACAATGGGTAAAAAGTTACATTGATATTTAAATAATGTATTTTTTCATTTGCTTTAAATTCATTTGAATTATGTTTTGAAGCAAATTGCAGAACTTCCATGTATCATATAAAGTGGTGCAGGGTTTCTCTGCAGATTTCATACATCTCCCAGGTATTAAACCAAAAGCAATTTGGTTCACACTTAAAAAAAGATGGAACTTTCACTTGCAGGACTTCTCAACTACAAACATGTGACGTCACAAAACAAGTACAGACAAATCGAAACGTTCCATGGGTCAACAGTTATCAGATTATGTGGTTAAATGTAGGACGTCGAACTCTAAGGGTCAGAAAAAGAAATCTGTGGTTGGAAGACTGCAGGTTTAAGCCCCCACCCCACCCACCCACGCATGAGGAAAAACCCTCCCTCTCCCCACGGTTACTCTGTAAGAGTGTGTTCTTAGTCAACCACCTTGCTTACAAGTAAGCCAACAAGGGAAAGTCTTTCAAAATCCCTCTTCCACTGAAGCAAATATAGCACTGAAAATTGTTATCACTAAACAGATAACAGAGATTCTTTCCATCTTTTCGTCAAGAGTTTTTGTTTTATTTCCATCCAGTTTTAAAAGTTAAATTACATAACGTCATTCACAGATATTAGCTCATCCAGTTTGGTCATATGTAAACAAATGTAAGCCTGCTGAATGCTCTAACTGAGAAGTGACATTGAAAAACTGATCTTGAAAGCTGATCAGTATCGGAGCACACAGCTTTCACTGGTTTGTTCCGTTTATCAGGTCACAGGTTTACATCACTGTTCATTCAGCAGATGAGTTTCCAAAAAGTACAGAAACACCAGCTGACTAGGCACAGATGGAATGATAGCATCTAAAGGCCACAACCTACATTTACCACAGATGGCAGTCACCAAGTTCCATTTACTGCTTTACTTTTCAACATTTAGTTTATGACATTATATTGTTAATGACTGAATCCTGAGGAGGGAGGATATTTCACCTGCTCAAATTTGTTGACAAGTGTTGTTATCTATTTTTTTTCTTTTAAAAAAAATCTTAACCAATTTAATTAGAGATAGACCAAAAAATTAACCCAGAAAAATTTATCTCGAGACTTTTTTCTTTTTCGTTTGTTTTGCAGTGTTTAGCATCTTAGTATATTGGAAAAACCTTTGTGCATTCCTGCATGTGTGTGTGTGTATGGAGTCACTCAGTATATTTACATGACAATAAAAAGGAAAAACAAAGGATTTGTGTTAAACTAAAACAAATCTAATTTCTCAAAGCTGGACTATTACACCCAGATAATGTAATGTAGGGTTGATTAATCCAGCTTGTACTTTCTCAACTAGTCTCACAACTGGCTGAGGCACTCTGCACATGAAGTTCACGTCCGATAAACAGAAACAGCAGGTTATTCGTCTTTAGATATCTATAGAATATTTTTTCCACCTTTTTTCTCAAATATGTAATTAAATTCTTTTAAATATTTCAAATGCAAATTTAATTTCATGTCACAGTTTTCTGGCCATTCTAGGCCTATGCATGAAACACCTCATGTTCTTTGACAGTATTATGAAGTTCAGTGTGTGACTTTTAAAGACAGGGAGAGACGCAAAAACACACATACACGTACACGCACACAACTGGGCATTTAAAGAGTGAAAATGATTCAAATGAGATATTTGGGATTAAAGTTGACTGGGCAAATTGAGCAAAAAATAAATAAAAAATGAACTACTAGGCTACAGATCTCTGTATTTGCATATTTGTGATTTCCCACTACTAGACTGTTCCATCTCAAAGCTCCCATTTTTTTCCAAACGTGCATGCAGAGGTAAAACAAAAAAATCTTAAGCAAATGCATGCCTTTGCAGAGTTTGTGTATGAGACAACTCACATTTCTACACAGTTGCACTTGTGATATCCTGAACAGCAGCGCTAACCACATGCAAGTTTCTATAACATCATTAACACACACCTGTGCTACGTGAGGGCTAATGTTGCGAGTGTAAATGCTGAGTGTATGCACACCTCTGCATCGCTGCCGTCATTAGAGATAACCCATACGTGTTTGTATAGACTAATGACTGCTCACACGTGTGCTGCAGGACTACTGCTATGTTTGTAATACATCTATTATGTTATACTGGACTGAAGGAATGTCAGTCTGTAATAGAACTTCAGGGTTGCCTTTTTATGTTCTTGTTATTTGGGGAATTCTCATTTTATTTGAGTTATTTTCTTAACTATTCTAAACTCATAAATTTTTTCTTTGCTTTAGACCCCCCCCACGCACCCACCCACCCCCATGAAGTATGACTGTGCATCTTTATGCGTTTCTTACTGAGATCTAAGACATCATCTGTCTTGATAAGATCTTCAGGTCGGGTCAGAGGGAGCTGAGTTTCGGGCTCTCCCTGGAGCTGAAGGGACAAGGACCGCAGCATGAAGAAAACTCGAATCGCCTGAGTGGAGAGAAGAGGTGTCCCACACAGAACCACAGACACAGAAGAAGGCTGTTCAAACATTTAGTCTCAAACAGATAATTCAAACAATTCAATACAAAAGAAAAACTTTGAAAAAAAGAAAAAAAAAGGTCCAAATACTTCCACATCAGATATTTAGAATCAGAGTTTAGCTAACAGCTGTCTTTAGCGGGTTTGTTAACTTTGGCAGACCACCAAACCAAAAGTATGTGACATGAGGCACACCTGCTGCGTATGCTGTATTCTAAAAGTAAACTACTGTATTACGTAACTACAAGAAGCATCGTCATAGGACACATCTATTCTTCGGGAAGTTTAAAAAAGGAAAAACAACTAAGAAACCGGATTCTTCTGTAACAATCTGTAGGACCCTGTCAGATGTTGCACGCTGTATGTTTGTACATTTGTAGCGTTTGTCAAGAGTACAAAACCAAAAGACTGAGACATAAAGATAAACCTGATATTAGATTTTTTTTAAATTAAATGAAATGCGTAGTCAGAATTCTGCTGGATTATTTTCTAATTTTGACCATAAAGCTCTCATAACGTGTTAGACTTCATTGTCATGTAGACTTAGTTTGAGTGCATGTGAGGACGCACCTTGCGAGTCTTCTCCACATCTCCGCATGGCAGTCTCTTCACAAAGTCTATGCCAGTCAGAGGGGTGCCGGTGGGTGGGAGCAGTATCGAGGCGTCCATCATTAGATACTCCACATTCAGGGGTTTACTCTGCAATAAACGAATGATGATGAGCAACAAGACAAACAAACATACATGAACAACAACAACAGCAGCGTTGGTTTCATTTTCAAGGGAAATGATATAAAATAAAGGTTAACTAACCGTCATGCTTCTGTATTCATCTTCAAACATGTCCAGAAAGATCTCCTCTCCCTGTGGTCACAGAGAAAATTAAAGTTGGTTTAACAACTATGTGTGGAAAAACATTTCATGACAAAGCATCTACAGTAGAGGAGTTTCCCCCTGCGGACATTTTTATGGTTTTGGGATTGACTAAATGCTGGCTGCAGAGACACAAACTCCAAACATGCAACAATCGCAGCTGAAATTACTTGCTCAGCATTTCTCTTTAATGTTTTCTTTCTCTTTGCCACTGAGAATGAAATCATTGTTTCAGTCTTTAAGTTGGAGGGGGAAAAAATTCCTTTGGATTCAGGATTGGACACTTTTCTGTTAAATAATCATCTACACTGGTCGTTTCTGATTTTGGATGGATGATTGGACAAATAATTTTTAAAAAGACATCAATTAGGGCTTTGGAGAAACATGATTTTGGGACTTTTCTGCAGTTATTAGATCAAACTAATCTGATATTTTAGATTCATCAGTAATGAAAAAGTTGATGGTTGCATTCCTTATAAACAGAGTAATCTCTATGTGTGTGTGTGTGTGTGTACAGAGTGTAAAACCCTTGTACTGAAGAGCATTACACTCTCTGCTAAGTATCAGTTGTCTGGGATAATGCTGTTTGGGTTCACGGTCATATTTCTCAACCACAGTGGCTTCTCACTGTAACCACATTCCTGTACCATGGCATGTGTAGAAAACCCCCCCCAGCGATAATCAAAACAACGAATGTCCTTTAACTGGAAAAATGAAACTACATCTGCCCACTTCTAGTTAACATGATACGTTCAATCAGCCACGTTACCAAAACAGCTGGAGACGACTTCTCATTTGACAACTCATTAGGAAAAAAACCCCACAGCCAATTCAGAACAGGAAAGTCCAGAATTGCTTGGACACGAACATTTGAGCACCTACAGCACAGTATGTTTTATGTGTACACTCATCAAGATGACATCATTTTCATCTGAACATTGTGTTCAAATAAGGCAAACCTGCCCACTTCCAATTAAAAAGCCCCTACACGGTTGTTTTGCTTTGACATGCAGGTTTTTGGATTGTACACGCACAAAGTTTCACCATCATACACAAGAAATGTCCCATTAATTTTCCTGGATAAAGGAAGTCAAAGAAGAAATACAACTCTTCACAAATGGTAAATGTTTCTGCGTAAGTGCATTCATCAACTGCATGAGGACACGCCTGGAAAAACCAACAGCTTGCTGATGAACATGTAGAAAAAGCCATGTGTGTCTATGTACAAAACATTGATCCACACGAATTCTCATGCACACTATGGGATGGATGAAAATAAAGAGCAGTGTGAGGATATTGGGTGGAGACTGTCTGGTTTCTGTCAACCAAATTACAAAGCACCATCTCCTCACAGAAGTCTCAGAGACAAAGTCTCCTCTTCAGCTACTCTGCTGTCCATCCATGCCAGCAGAAACATAATTATGTTAGAAGATACAATAAAGAGTTTGATCTTTTATGAGAACCAAATTTAACATCAAAATCCTGCAAACTAATCTGGTATCATTATTTCCAGTTTACAGTTACCCTCACAATAAAGGGCAAAAACTCTTCTGTCAACAATATTCAGAACTGATGTAACTGAACGCGCTGAAAACTCAATAGAAATCACTTCCCACAGCCGAAATGTCGTCTCAGTTTCCCACAACAACAATCACCAGTAAACTGGTCAGCTTTCTCCATTCTCCTGATGTTGACATATTATGGTATCTCAGAGACTGATCAGTAGGAAAGGTGTAGCAGCACTAATGACACACGTGGGGAAACCTCCTGATAGATGTGTGAATGATGCCATGGACAATATAAATGTCAATTAGATGTAGGCACTTAGCTGCTGGAGGAATTCCCAGTATGGAGAGAGAGCGATTTCAGAGGAAATAATGATTTATTGCCTCAAAATAATGACTGGCTTATGAGCCGTTTCATAACATCAATAGCTATTCTCTTGAAAACGGAGCTCAACTGGGCCTATTTTTGCTCCCCTTTTTGCATCAGTGCTAACTTTCCTGGGTTTCCACCGACGTCACTCACGTTGTCAACGAGCATTCACCCTCATCTTGCATCCACTTTAATGTCTGACTAGGCCTGTTACAATAAGCAACAAGTCAATTAATTGCAAGGTAAGAAAAAATAAGCGCAATAAGTTTGCCAGCCGTAATAACTCTTTTTTTCTCTCTCTCTCCTTGAAAAGTGATCTCTCGTGTCGTACTTGACAGCCCCATGGTCTCGTATGATACCACAGTGTAGCATGGTATATTTTTCTTGCCACTTTTGTTTACAGAGGTACTAACTGGCAGTTATGCCAGTTTTCCCTGTCTGAGCCCCATGTTTAGTATTTTTTAAGGGCAATTTTGTTTACAGAGACTTCATGATCTATCATATTTTTGGTTTTTGGTTTTCATTATTATAAATGAGACTGTGAGTCGCCTACATCTATTGTTTTTGTTACTTAAAATTTCTTCTGGTTCCAGTGAAAATGAAAGTTTATTGATCATTAAAAGGGTGTACCTGCATTATTATGGCATTATAATTATATTAGTTAAAAAGAGTCTCAAAATGACAACATTATTGCTTAGCGCAATATTATCGTTTATCGCAATAATTTCTGAGACAATTAATCGCACAGCAAAATTTGTTATCGTGACAAGCCCATGTCGGACCACCTTTTTTTTTGGCAAATATGAAAGCTACATTAAAAATCAGGGACACACTGTTCATCTTTTTATGTTTGTTACTGAACCAGAGATAAACCATAAAGGACTTGGATAAAGGACTTGCTGTGGACCAGCTATTTTACTGGACTACTTTTACTGGACCCTTGCTGATGTGACAGGACCATTTTTTGTTGCAGTATCATCTGCTACTGGAGTACAGTGTGGCTTCAAAATTAAACTGCATTCACAACTGGTCAGAAATAAGTATTTACTGAATCTTCACTTATGGTTGTAGCCTGAAATGGTACATCAATTAAATTAAAATCATACTCCTCTTTGGAGCATGATCTCCAAATATTGACCAAACATCAGGTAACAGGAGGGGTGTATTATACTCTTTGGCCAAGTCATTGAAGGGAAAAATCAAGGCAGGGTGTGCTTGATTTCACATTTGTTTAGATTTATAAAGGATCAGCAATGCAAAAGTTCTTATACAAGTGGAAATGTTGTGCTTATGTACAATACTTTCATAATATTGTTGGCATGCCTTGTTTCAGTATGAAAGCCGCACAGTCTTTTATACCTGAGGCAAGGTATTTAGGGATTATGCGTTCTTATCTGACATGGTTATTAAGAGACAATTAAAAGTCAGCATGTTGGTCACCACCATGGTTCAGGATAAGAACTTCATACCAGTCATACAACACATTCTTTTCATTTTACAGATCCAGCACATTGATCACAGCGACATTATTCTAAATGTTCCAAGAGGACTTCAGGATTAGTCTAATTAATCTAACTCACGTGACTGATTTAGAAACTGTTATCCCGAGATGAACAAAGTGAAACAGAAAGCATTGACTGCACTGACAGCAAATCCACCATCGCCACTCATACAGGCAGACAATAAACTCCTTCAGATGTGTTGTCTATACTTGCACAGGAATTACTTTACAACATACAAGTCTTATCTTCAGGGAGCTCTACAGTAAAATTCCAAGTTCAAACCGGACTTAACCGGTTAGGCTCAGCTTTTGTTTTTGTTTTGACAGTCTTCTCAGGAAGAACTGGATGTCGCATGACAACTTCTGTTGTTCCAGTTTTCCCTTTGTCCATTCTCCTATTATGTTACACAATTCAGTAAGAGAGAAAAATAAAATCTGTTGAAACATCATTTGCTTGAGAATGCGAGTGAGGATATTTTTCAGCTGTCTGTTGTCCTTTAACCTCTTCTCCCTTACACTTTCGTGTTCATGCTTTGTGTGTAAGTGTGTGTGTGGGAGATCAGGAGAGAAGCACTTGTTTAGCAGTTAAGTAGTTTAATACGTGAAACCAATGGGTTCGTAAGTGTATTGCATGATTATACAAGTGTGTGTGTGTTGGATTACACCACTGTGTATGCTCACCTTGTAGAATCTCCGCAGTAAGTGCAAACTTTCTTCTCGGGCACCCTGCAAAGAAAACACAGCAGTCTAGATGATCATATTTCAGCTTCCAGAGAAAAACCATACTCTTAATTCACTAAATGTACATTTTGTAAACATGTAAACATGCAAGAAAAAATGTCAGTATTAGTGCTGGATACAAGCTGAGGATAAAAGTTCAGACAAAACTGATGATGGTACAGATTATTTCTTTGTATCAGTTTTTTAGTAAGGGGCTATTAAGCTTAAGATAAAAAATAAATATTCATGACACTTCACTTGCAATGCTTATGCATTGCTGACAACTTGTCTCTGTGCAGCTTCCAGGAGATGTAGACAGTTCCAGCAAGTTCAAACAGAGTGATATCCATCTCCATATCTGATTATATACCACAAATGTCTTTCCCCTAATGTCTCAGTATTCTCTTAAATCCAATGACAAAGCATTAGAAGAATGCCAAATTTTCTATGGAACAACCAAAATAACTATCATGGCACAACTTAACAGACCAGATCAAAACTTTACTCAACAGAATAAATACTGAGAATGCATTTACTGACTGTGGTCATAAGCTAGCATTTCTCAGAAAAAGCAATCTGAAAGTGAACCTTCAACTTCGTACCATAATTAACAGGAGGAGAAGAGGTTGTACTTTAAACATAATGTTGCCACTCCTGTTACACCTTTTACTTCCAGAATAAACATGCTTCCTTTCTCTGAAAGCTAGGGGAAGGATCTTCCTGTAGTACATGTGGAGTCAAAGTAATTTTAGCTCATGATGTGATTTATGGGTCACCTTTTAGCAACGGGAAGTGAGGTGTGAGTGATGATGAAAATCAAGCTGGCCTGTTTTACAGTCAGAGATCTGTAGCATCTGCAACTGTTACTTTGTGAGAGGAGGGAAATTCTTCAATTAGAAACTCCCAGTGACCGCTGAAACCAGTAGTATGTAAGATAGATCTCAGCAGATCTGCTGTCAAGTCTGATTTTAGAATGACCAGCAGACAGTTTCAATTCTCTTTTGTTTCTTTTTCTTATCAATAAATCAATTCTGAAAAGCTGCTTCCTGCAACTTAGTGTGAATGCAAAGAAACAGGTGGGGAGGATTACCGTGAAGTGGCCTAAAAAAAAGGAAATTAACATTTTCCCAGAAGAATCAGCAACAGAAAAATAATATTGCGCAAACTTAAGTTAGAAAGAAAAAGAAAGGAAGAGAAGTTAAAGGGGGTAAATGATGGAAGGGCTAAATGAGAGGGTTTTGGCAGAATATCAGAGTTTGGGGATTAATAAAGTTCTATCTATCCATCCATCCATCCATCCATCTATCGGTCGGTGTAAATCAAAGAGCAGCATATGTATGGAAGTGTGTGCTATACCTCCAGGCAGGCCAGATGGACATCTTTGATTATACAGTGGTTTCCAGACAGAACAGACTGCTTTAATAAAAGGCAGCTCAGCTCAAGGGTAGCAAGGCGCACTTTACCGTCTGGACAAATGAAACAGAAACATATAAATGTTTTCATATTATAGACATTTGCATTTACTTATGTAGCTTTCCTCCTGAGGTTATGTGTGGTGCTTCTATAATTCAGCTTAATGAATGGTAATGTTGGTACTTTATGTTGCACGGGACAGATCAGTATTAGAAAATACATAACTATACGATGAAACTGCACAAGACAACAAAGGATGTAAAAAACAGTATTTCATTAGCAGAGGAAACAAAAAAAGTTATCATGCTAATGACAGAAAACAGATCTGTTACTGGGCAACTGTGTGTTACCTGACTGTGCTGCCTGGTTCATAACTCTAATCAGTCTTTCTACAAGCACCAGGCTGTAAGAGCTCCTCTCTTGGTCTGGAACTGGCAACTGAAGACGCTCCAGGAGATCACGGTTTACTCCTACAAACACACAAACCAAACAAAAAAACTAATTCAATGCAACAAGCCAGCAGAGTGATTTAGTAAAACTGTTTAAAACTAAGATACAATAAACCAACAACACAGCTGTTTCTACATAGCAGATTCGACATTTCTAAGGTAACTTTTGTTTATCCTGCTCAGCTAACCCTGACTATGTGATATTACAACACTTGTTCTCAGCTTGGCCTAAACAAAGATAATAAATTCATAATTTTGGCAGAAAGGAAAAGTTGCCAAAAGGCAATGTGCTGCAGCGTTAAAGCATGAACAGGTCTGACCAGACACAACCTATTATTTCATAAAATGAATGTACTTGCAACTTGCAAGTGTATCCTTTCTAAAAGGCCTCAGGGAAAGATTCAGCCTTCTGTCAATCTGAAATTTAAAAGCTATTTACACCAAATGTCTCATTTCATTTTTGTCTCCAGTGAATCTAAGTGTCCGACACATTACTAAGACAGAGGTATACATGAATGTGAAATTATATACACATATGCTGCACACTCATATGCTGAAGAAGAAGATGTCGAGAAAATCATCTATAACCCAGTGGGGGGAAAAACCCAAAACATTTAATAAACATTAGCTATAAATATTTGAGGATCAGCAAAAAACAAGCCTTTGAGTAGTTAGTCTAGGTTTTACATGAGCATTTATCTGCTGACATGTCCTTCTTTGTTTTTTTAGTGAACAGCTGACACAGTTCATCACAGCTGCATGCAGCTGTTTTTTTTTTCATTTATTCATTCTTTTTTGCATTTTTCTATGATAATTGTTTTCTTATCTTCTCAGGAGCAGGTTATCTTCTCCAGCATACGTTATCTTGGAGATTATGCATGTACATGCAGTTCAGTGCAAATGTTTGAGCCAAATCATACATTTTGTGGATTGAGATGAAAGCAAAAAAAAAATAGAACCTGCTGTGAATGTTGAAAACAATATTTGTTATTAACTTAAAAAAAAGGTCCAGAGTAAGAAGATTGTGGCTTGAGCACAAGTTTCCTTCGTCTAAAAGACGTCATTCACCCATTAGACCTGACTTATACCACGCTGAAGTTAGCTTCCCATTCGTAGCTTCCGATTCCCTGTATGTGTAAAGGGCAACTCCACTGAATTTTTTGGCATCTAGACCACATTAGACCAGGTCCTATAAAAAAAATACGACCCGTAGACTCTTCAAACCTGGACTGAAATATCTTACACAGCATGTAGATTAATTAAAATACAGTTTCTGATTTGTGAAACCTTTATTGTATTTGTGAAAATGGAAATTGGATTCCATTCATGACGTTTTTTGGCATCTGGACCACATTAGACCAGGTCCTATTAAAAAACTACAGTACTTAGACTCTTCAAACCTGGACTGAA
>JBBBVU010000022.1:7172250-7206532 GCA_037177055.1 Atherinosoma microstoma | reverse complement strand
GCTGTGTAAGATATTTCAGTCCAGGTTTGAAGAGTCTAAGTACTGTAGTTTTTTTAATAGGACCTGGTCTAATGTGGCCTAGATGCCAAAAAATTCAGTGGAATTGCCCTTTACACATACAGCAAATCGGAAGCTAACTTCAGCGTCGTCTGACTTATCATGAAACTAATGAGGACTGTAAGGGTCAAGAATTGTTGGAAGAAACAACCAGCTTAACACAGCTGCAGAGGCAACAAAGTCTTACTCCTAAAAAAAATTGGCATCATTGCAGGAGAATGGGCTAAAATTAACTGCAACAAAAAGATGAATACAAGAAAAAGACAGAGCATTTAAATTCTGCAGATTTTTAAGGTTTGTATTGTCTTTAAAAGTGGTGGGTGGGGGGACTGTGGAGATCAAGATGAGGTCTAGAAGAGCATAAATACTACTCTGATGAAATGACATGTCGGCTGGACAATAGTCTGACTCACTGGATGTCAACTATAGAGACAAGTCTATTTTTGGCGATTTATTTTACTGTCTTTCAGCTCTGCACATTTCATATTTCAAGATCTCAATTCAAGATTCAAAGACTTTTATTGCTAATTCGCTATATGCACCAGACACACAGGAGGAACAAAATAGTGTTTCTGTCACCAAAGATAAATATAAAACATAATAAGATCAATATAAAAAGATAAATGTACAAAAGGATGGAATAAAGTATAACTTAATTTTTTTCTATACCACTTCTCCCAATTCAGGAAGCTGGAGCCTGTCCCAGCAAATAGCAGGCGAGAGGCGGGGTACACCTGGACATGTCGCTATGTATTACACGGCCAACATAGAGAGATTTACAACCAGTCACACTTACTCGTAGGGAGAATTTAGAGTGACCGATTAACTTATAGCATGTCTTTGAATAGTGGGAGGAAGCCAGATTACCTGGAGAGAACCCGCACATACACGGGGGAGAACATGCAAACTCCACAAAGAAAGGCCACTGTTTGAACCCCTCCCCAGCCGAGGCTTGGACCAGTGACCTTCTTGATGTGGGGGAACAAGTATAAATACATATTTTTATATCTGGTATCGGGAAAAAAATATTTGGGAATATAAGAAGTGCTGGAGCAAAATACACAATGTGCAAAAATCTCCTTTCAGTATTCCAACCTTCAAGCATCAACCTACACACAAAAAATAGCCAGTTCAGAAATAAAGTAGGTCTTTCTGCAAACGATTAAAGATTAGCAAACAATTTGTTCACAGCACTTGCATGCCCACCTGTTCCACCAAAACACATTTCCACTTGACACAAATACTGTGGTTGCAACCTGACTTTAGAGCTGAAACATTACAGAAGAGGTTTTTTCCCCCTGAACAGAATGCCGAGCCCCTCCTGCTGTACTATTACTCAGCATCATCACATTATTAAATAATCGGCTGGGCAGTGGGCAAAGCAACACAAACACATTTTATGAAAAGTTCTGAGGGTACAGTTCCACTGCTTCCTCAGATGGAAACCTTACCCATAACCACATATCTAAAGTTAATGTGTCTGAAGAAACATTTAAATAGGCTTGTCATTTCAGATAAATGGAAAAACTGAGCTCTCGCATATAAAATATAATGAGACAGAAAAGCCAACCTTTGCTGTGTGACACAGCATAAAGCAGGCAGAGGACAAACAAGGCGTGGTAGTCGTCATCGGTGCAATGAAGGGCGCTGTACACCATGTCTAAGAAGGGTCTGCAAGGAGAAAGAAAAAAAAAAAATGAGTCCACAGATACCTCATTTAGTTTTTACATTTCCAGTTGCTGCATGTGATGAAGTGTGCGCATGTACCTGCTCCTCTGTGCATGTGTGCGAGTGGCAGCAGCCGTCTTCTCCTCATCAGTGATGTTTTGCTCCGTCAAGTCTGACACCTTACACTTCTCCATCACAACCATCTCTATTTCTGTGCACAGAAACACACTTTGCACTAACTTTTTAAATATCCACAAACATGGCAATTTCCTGCCCCTATATGTAATTATTAGTCTCACAGACACGTAACACACTTAAAGTTATAAATAAAATAAGGTCCAGGTGATTATGAATACACAATCTGAAGTGGCTCCTTCTCTAAAGTAGCAAAGAAACATCATGGCTGCCTCATCTATTGAGCAAAGAGCTGGTAAAATTTGAATTGTAATTTTTATGTTGCTCAAAAGTCACTTGGTTACAAGCTGAATTTTTTACAAAAGTTTTTTTTATCACCTCTTTTATCAATATGTTAAACAGGGTAGGTGTTGTTTTTCCAAGTTATATGGTACACATCTCATTCTGAAACTGTTTCTTGCTCTGCAGCCCACGATGCTATTTGCGCTAAAATTCACTAGTTATGTTCATTTGGGCCTAAAGAGGTTTTCTTCATTGTGTGGCCATGCAAAGACTCCAACACAGGGAGTCTGTCAAAGTCGAGAAGGAATCATTTCAGATGAGGGAAATGGTCACAGATGTTGAGCTAACAAACACACATGCACACTCAGAGCAGGAGTGAGAGACAGGCGGAGAGGTGAGGAGCACAGCATGGATGACGTGTCACTGTGGGGATGGACAGTTCGCCGTCATGGAGATTGTGGGAATATGGCCAGTTGTAAATATGGGGAAATCAGGATGTTCCAAACAGGGGAAAGAGTATGGCCTTATCATGCTTCTTAAACTGTTTATTTTTACTCATTTTTTGACTGTTGATGAGGCTGCTTAGAAAGTTTTAGCAGCAGAAGCTGAAGCATGGGGCGCATTGCCGTTTTACTTCTTCAACCCAATGAAAAACAATAAAATAGAGCACGTCCAACACCAATTTCCAAAAAATTGTGATGCTGTGATGAAGGTAAATAAAAACCGAATGTAATGATTTGCAAGTGTCAAATAAACATTTTATTCACAGTAAAACAGAGAACATATCAGATTGAGACGTTTTACTCTCTCAGAAATATTAGATCTTAAATTTGACGGCAGCAACATGTCCAAAAAAAGTTATGATGGGGCAAAAAAGGCTGGAAAAAGAAACATCTGGGTGAACATGTTCCAACTAATTAGGTTATTGGCAACATGACTGGGTATAAAAAGAGTCTCAGAAGTAAAGATGGGCAGAGGTTCAGCAGCCTCCAAAGAACTGTGTCTACAAATTACGGGGCCATTTCAGAATGACTATCCAAAAACAGAGAACAACATTCTTTTTTGATAAGTTAAATCAAAATTTGAAACTTAAGAAAATAAATAAATAAAAAAATTGTGGACATCGCATCCTCAGACTGAAGAGGAAAGATTCAACCTGCTATCAGTGGTCAAAGAACTGCTTCGCGGATGGGTGCAGTAGGGATGTATTACTGCAGGTGGAATCTTCCACATGTGGAAATGGCATTAATGCTTAAAGGTATGTATAAGTTTTACAGCAACATACGTTCACAACCATATGATGTCTTTTTCCAGGAAGGCTTTGCATATTTTAGTTAGACAATGCTAAACTACATGCTGCCTACAGTCCAGACTTTTTACCAATTGCAATCATTTGGCACAAAATACAACAAAGAAAGCCCAAAACTGCTGAGCATTCAAGAATTAGATGGAAATGGGACAACATATTGCTTCCAGCAATTGGTCTCCTTAGTCCTCAAATGTGGAGGAACTAAAATTAGACAGTGGTAAACATGACCCAGTCCCAACTTTCTTTAGATGTGCTACTGTGAATAAAATATTGGTTTATGACATTTGCAATACACTGCACTTTGGTTTTCCTTCAAACCAGGGTTGTACTATTATGAAAGCTGTTAATAAAAATAAAGTTATTGTTTTTTGTTTGTTTGTTTTTTTTAAAAAAGCTCTTCTCTTCTCTGTTTGGAGACACAGGATTGCTGCAGTGGTAGCTGCTGGAAGACCAGACTGTATGGGAGATCACAGGTCTGATTGATGGGAGTAAAGAAGCACTCATAAACACAGTCCCGTACTGCTGCGTCCAATGAGACACAAACTCACCTTCCGCCATCTCCCCACTCGCTCTGCTTCCCTTAGAACTCCCACCTCCTCCTCCCTCTGTACCTTTTCCCTTCTCCCTCTCTCCTCCTCTGCCGCCGTCATCCTCCCAGCCCTCGTCTAGTCCTCCACCACTACTGCCTCCTCCCCCTGCTCTTTCATCCTCCTCCTCCTCGCCCAGGTTCTTATAGTTTGGTCTTTTCTGTGTTTTCTTGCGGCCTCGATGGCGGGACAACTCCAGGGAGCGCTCTAGAGATTCAGGGGGTTTAATGAACCGACGCACTCCTCCTGCACTGGCCTGCTGGGTGAGAAAGGAGCAGAGTGGACAAAGTAGAAAAAGTGAGAGGTGTGGGGAAACAACAAATGGATGTAAATGGGGTTAAAGAAATGATTTCATCAACAATATTTCAGACAACAAAAAGAAAATCCTGAATCCAGCACAGTAAATTGCCATATGCACTGAAAAGATGATGCTGATGATGGTCCAAAATGAGAACACAGATGATCATATTCTGAAGAAAATGCACTAAGGGCCTATTTACTTGGAAGAAACATCCTGTTTCTATGGAGCAATATTATTACAATCTTTTAAGAGTAAATGTGCCAGCATAAAAACTAGACATGCACAAACAATAATGTAGCTTAAAAGGGTTGTAAGACTGTGAGAAATGTCCACAACCATTCACACAAAAAAAAACAGTTACCGTAAGAAGCTTGCAGCACTATCATGTCGATCAAAGCCCGTTAAAAAAAAAAAAAAAACACTTCCTCCTTTTAGCACTTTTTACAGCAGCCAACACACACACACAAACACATTTGAACACTGTCTCATTCTATGAAAAGAAACCCATTTCTTTAAAGAAAGCAAGAAAAAGCCTTTAAACTTGCACTAGACCACAGATGCACAACCTGACAGGAAGCAGCTGGTAAGATGCTGAGCAGTGATGTCAACATTGCCTTACAGTAAAAGTGACTAAGTATGATAAAGATAACACCGACATATTCTATCAATAAATAGCTTATTTAATGCTTCATATCAAAAATAGTCAAAATGATTCAGGGGAGACTACAAATGAGAAATGAGAGGGGGACCGGACTTCTGGTTGAAGCAGCTAGATGAGAATTTGAGCTGATGAAATCCACAAATAAAATGATGGAAACTAAAACATAAATAGTTTTCATGTCAGTAAGTTTCTTAAGATTAAAAAACAAACAGAGGAGTTGGATAACCTTTAACTCATGTAACTTCTGATAGATACACACTTTTGGTTTTCAAGCAGCGGTGACCCAAATCAACAGTTTAAGGACCCCATGACCATGAGGTCTTTAGGTTCTTGATCCTTCTCCCACTCAGTTTGCATATCTAGTATTGTCGACTTGTTGGACAGGAATCTGGTTGAATCGAGGTCAATCAAAGTGTTTAACTATAATGTGCACATTTAAACCAAGTGTGAACACTAACAACCCACCTACAGAGCAGGGTTATCCATGAGGATGAGACCGGGGTGGAAACGGATATCACAAAATGGTTCTTCAGAGTATGAGAAGAACACTAAAAATCAGACAAGTTTATGCCACTAGACCTGCTTTGGATGGGTTGAAAGTAGTACTGTCTTAAGGACCATAAACTGTAGTAATTTTATAATACTGGCTATCATGAAAGGTAAAAAGGTATTATGACCATAAACCCCTGAGGTAGTTTATCATCTTCAACTGAAGTTGGCAGGCTAACAACAGTTCAACTTCAGATACACTTTTACTTTCATTAATACCTAATCAAATCAAAATAAGCAAGTATGTATCAACATGCATATGCTGTACCTTCATTTTTAGAAATCAGTAACCAAATAACTTTTAACAGCATTATTAACTCTGGTAAATTTGATGGCTAGCCATTCTTAAAGGCATTGCTACTTTTCCTGCTTGGCATATAGTAAACATTATGGTTGGCTGGTTTTCCAAAAGAAGACATAAATTGAGATGGGATGGACACCTTTCATTGACCGATTAATCAAGAAAATAATTAGCTGCTTAATATATTACAATGAATTTAGTTGCAACCCTAAAATTAATACATTCATAAATGTTAAACAAGTAGTCAATGTAATCCAGTATGATTCTGTCAGAGTGGTTTCATTTATTGAAAAGGTTCTTCTCTTACAAAAAACCGACTGAAGCAGTGAAACTAGGTGGCCCCATTTCATTCAACCTCTTGCACTAACAAAAACCCAAATAGAAAAATACTGTACATGGATGCACATCCACCTGCTGCTCACAGTCTGAAACCAAAACCAATAGCAGTCACATTTAACTCCATCCCCCAAAAACGGCCTCTGCAGCAATTTCTCGTAATCCCCCTACAAACCACAAGCAAGTTATATTATAATTATATAAAAGTTCTAAATAACATTTTCTTCTCTTCTCTCCATCCCTTCTTTTTTTCTTTGTTGGCTTCCCTCTGCGTTCTCAAGAGGAGAAAATTGGTCTCATAATTAAATATAAAAGAACTATTTAATTCAGCTTGCAGAGGAGCATTCACACCGACACAATCCTATAAAAAAGTACCAACCAAGATCATTCAAGAAAGCATCTAAATGGTTTCAATGAATAGAGCTTCAAATGAATTTGGCTCCATTTTAAGTTTCACCCTGAAATATGATAAAGTCTTTAATATCTGAGCTCCTACAGACCAGCTGAAGAAGAAAAAACCAAACAAACACTGATATGTGTATCATCTCACTGTATCACTGAATGTGTCTCAGCAGGACCGTACTGTAGCTGCAGCTAAAAACACAGCAGGCACGCTGTCAGACATAAACCACAAACTATGTTGCACCTGTTAGCTGACAATGTTCTGGTAAACCGCTCACCGTCTCAGCCGCTGCTGAGAAATTAATGGAGGTCAGAGAGCATGCCCTACACACACACACACACACACATGCACATACATGCTGAGCAGCACTTGAAAATAGAGCACCTTTTGCAGATCAGAGATAAACCTGTGCAAATACCATAAAACAGTTGCATATGCTTTGAAAAACTCAATACTGTTACGCATATGCAAATGGCAACATTATGCATCCAAATGGTGCACTTGTCACGAAACCTCTGCACAAGTAAAGAAAGAAAGACAGAAAAAAACACTTCTTCCAGGAAAGTGATCTGGGTTAGGTGAGGCAGCTCTGTTATTGTTCCATCATGTGACCCAATTTCCTGCCACATCACAGACAAACAGGAAGTACCATTTTACCACCTGCGAAGAAACAGAGCCTGTGCCTCATTTGTCTGCGTTTCATCTATGATAAATCAAACAATAGCACATAACTGATGTGGGAAACATAATCAATATCCACAACCCAACATGCAGGTAAAGAGAGAAAAAATAAAAAAGCATTATGAATGCCAAGAATTTGTCCCGCAACTCGTCATATCTATGGCAACCGTCATAAATTTCTGTCTAAAAATCCCAAAGGCATAGCACAATGTTCTCTCAGCCAATGGAACTGACATCACTGCAGGTTTAATGTTAGTACATAAAATCAATTGAGGAAGTCATTAATCAGTCTTTCATTATCTCTCATTTTATCTGATTCTTTATTACAGAAAAAGAATAATTAAAGTTAAATGTGGCCCTGAGTGAAAAGTCCCCAGAAGAAAAAGGTAGGATTAACTTCACTTCAGTTCTGCTTGTCAAAAAAACAAACATTTAGGCCCATTTCAATTATTTCTGCAGTTTAGAAATACTTCTCTAATCTCCCATAAATGACAGAGGTAGTTTGAGTATGGCTGCCTCTACTTGTGGTAGACCAGAACTGTGAAGACATCACACCTCAAGTCACATTCACTGAAAAGGTAGGCTACTTCTTACCATAGCCACAGATTTAAGCACGCACACATAGAAACACAGCAGAGAGAATAACCACAAGGGTTCTCAGAAACGCTCTCTAGCTCAGCACACCCACCTGCCAGTGCAAACAGATGGTCAAAACATTGAGAAACTGGAGGCAATGAGGGAAGAGAAAATGAATCAAAAGGAAGCGAAGAAGGAGGGAGGAAGAGACAGAAAATCAGAGGTGAGGGGAATCAGGTGGGGAAGAAAGGGGGACACAACGGGGAAGACAAAAGCAAAGAGGGAAATTACATGGCCATAGAAACTGAAATAGAAGCAAACATCACTGAAGCAAAGTGAGAGAGTTTCAATTAAATCTAAGGGAAGATCAGAATAAAAGGAAGGAAGTCTTTGAAAAATGGAAAGAGGGGAGGGGTCATTTGCATTTGTTGTTTTGATGTGGGTGAAGCATGGAGAAAACCAATGACCCCGCGACTCATAACCACCCACACACACTTCTGGAACTGTGTGAGTGTGTCCATGTGGTTGGATGCGTTCGCTTCTTATTCAAGAACTGTACTCTCAGTGTGTGTTTGTTTTACTTTTTGGAGCAAGTCCATTTGCAATGTACACTGTGGAAGTTGTAGAATGTTGTTATGGCAACGTCAAACATGTGACACAAGATCCAGGTGTGACAGCATCTAATATTATTACCGTGTTTTTGTGAGTGCTGTGTACGCCTGTCTGTGGGGTGAAGACAGACAGGTCTCCATTGAGAATAACATCTGCGAGGGTGCTGACCAGTGGTTGATAGTGAATGATCAGAAACACCTGGAACACAAACAAAAAATTTTAAACGTTTGACCGTCCACACATTTACAACATATCCCTACTGACTGCCTCCCACTGAATAACAGGATTTTACCGTCATTGTTTTTAGAATAAGCTGAACAAAAAGGCTGAAATACAACAATGAGGAAAAAAAAATGCCTGTACAAAATAATTTACATGTTAAGTCACAATCATGCCAACTTAAAATTTCAAGTACATAGTACGGTATTTGATTTTCTATGATGTCCAAAAACAAGCAGGTTCAACACACTTCTTGAAAATCACAAGCCCCAAAAACCTGATTTACTGTAAATGAAACACAGAAGCAAAAACAAAAATGTATAACTAACAAAACATTTCACACATATCCATACAATAATCTCCCTGTTTTTCCATTTGACACCTCATCACACATCTTAAATATACCAGTACTTTGGTGAATGAATCTAGAGTGAGTGTGTGGTTTGCTTACTTGAGACAGCAGGTATAGTGACACCTGAGGGTTAATCTTCCGGTCTTCAGACTAAGAAAAAAAAAAAAGGCAGAATATACAAGATTAAACACAGCCTGGTTTTAAGAGTTTGTGATTTAATACATACTATATCATCATTTTCAAATACACCCAGCATCAAACACATGTTCAGATTTTTTGTTGCTGTTGAGTCAAAGATGAATAGAGAAGCTCTGTAGTCAGACCTCCACTTCAGCACATGAAAACTAGATTTGAAAGCAACAAAAAAAAAACTAAAATTAAGTAATTTCAAGGAAAATGTCTGTTTCACTATGAGGTTTTCAGCCATGATGAGGAAGTTTCCAGTCTTAATGAAAGCACTGTAATAACTTACTAAATTAAGACCAATGTGGCCATAGAAGGTGTCAAAAATGCATTTAAAAACAAATACAAGCCA
Organism: Atherinosoma microstoma; assembly: GCA_037177055.1. NCBI lineage: Eukaryota > Metazoa > Chordata > Actinopteri > Atheriniformes > Atherinidae > Atherinosoma > Atherinosoma microstoma. Next base: position 7,196,968 of record JBBBVU010000022.1, on the reverse strand, counting down.
ATGTTTGTTTTCGGTCATTGTAAAATAAATATATTCGGCTGTCGCTTTATTATAAGCAGAAGAATATAAACACACAACAAGGCACATAAAGTTGCAAATGATTAAACTGTATACTAATAATGTCATGTTCCTTAACCATCAGTTTAGGGGAAAAACATATGCAGACATAGAGTGTGAATTATCTTAATAAACAATCTTTACCCAGATGAAGCTTGCCATTTTCAAAGATCAGTGTCACAGAGTTCATTTTGAAAGGTAACTGGGGCTAACGTACCATCTCAGGACTAACCAATGAGTAGACATAGAGGGGCAGGAAGAGGCGGTTAAGGAGGTGGTCTGTTAACACGTCATTAAGGAATTCACAGTTGATGATGAGGATGTCGTTCAGGTAGTGAAGATGGTCCAGGTGCTCTGCTACCAGGTCACTTAACTTCCCTCTGTTTTTATGCCTAAGAAACGACAGTAAGAGGCAGAACACTGATGTTATGTTGCTTATCAAGGACACTATTATAGCACATAAAAATTGGTGTCCAAATTTTAATCCACTTGATATTAGTTTTTCAGGCTTAGATTAAGATATGAAAAGAAAAAAAAACACAACAAATACAAATAAATCTGTCTTACGGCGCAATATATACAATCTTAGATTTATCCAATAAGCAGCAGGACAAAGCTTTCCATCCCAAGACAAGCCTGACCCCTAGAGGTCTTGAGGTGAAAAGACTGAGATCACTTACTCTTCATCTGTCTGCACACACTTGTCCAGTTCAATGACATGGCTGCCGATAAACCACACCAAGTTACTGAAATATGGGACCGCTGTCTTATCTCGAATGTAGTGCAGCATGTGCTGGTTGTCCACTGGAGAGAACAGGGTCAGGAGGGGGGAGTTGTTACCGAGGTTGTCCACAGATGTCAAACAAACAGATACAGAGTTACTTGCCTGTAGACATACTGCGTGATCCCAGGAAATACCAAAATGTTACATTTAAATATGATCATAAAAACAAAATGCAAAAGGAAAAAGAAACAAGATTTTAACCAGATTTTCTCCCAAACTGTATTGTATTTTTTATTTATTTATTTAATTCATGTGCAAAGTGTTAAAGGGAAGTCCACGAATTTCACACATCAAGAGTGTTTACATGTTTTTGGAAGGACTTGAAGATGTGGGAGAAGGAAGTTGGTTACACCCCTCTATACATCCAAAGGAAGCAGCATGGAAGCCAAGTCCATTGTTAGGGTCTAGAGGTATGAAGTTTAAAAAAACTGAGGGCATGGAGTTTGTGAGAAGTTGGCTTACCGGATTTCTGTAGCATTAACAACATCTGTGTTTCAGGAAGTTAGCTCAAGGCTACATTAGTCTCCCCTAAACGAACAGCTAACCCCCAACACAAGTTGATGCAATGTATAAACAGCCAAATCCAATTAATGAACAGAGAGGGAGACGCGGACCAACCACGGAGACCAAAACTGTCAAACCCGCCACCAAACAAAAAAAGAAAAAGCAAAAATATAACCAACATGGTGCACTCAGGTAAAATGAAATCTTTAGAGCAATTAGGCTGACAAAAAATGAATTAGAAAAAAAATACATTAAGAGTGACATGCATGTATTTCTGCATGTATGCAGGTGGATGGCAGGTGATAAATGATTTACAAGAGTACACATACCTATATAATTAAAACAAATGCATAATTTGGAACAAGCAGGGCTGGGTAACCACAAACAAAGGTTGATTCATTAAAAAAAAAAAATTTCAATTTGAACCTTTAATCAGGTTACCTGAACACTTTCCTTAAAATTTGCACTCTCATGTTATTAATATATGTGTGAACAGCTTCAACAGCAATGACTGGACATGTTGCCTGGATACCCAGCCCTGACAAAAAAGACTGAATGAATGGAACCAACTTACATGAAACTGCAGTTAGGCAGATGGGGCGCGCAGAGGGAGAGGAGTAGAGAGACAAGGAGAGGAAGAGTGGGAGGAGTGGTTGGAGAGGGGAGGGGAAAACAGACACAGGGTTAATGTGAGTAAAGGGGCGGCTGTGGGTGGGTGGAGGGTGGGACGGACCCTGCAGGTGTCTTAAATAAACAGCAAACAATGGCACACTTGGAAACGGAGTTTCAATGTTGTGTAGACAAGATAAACATCACATTCTTATTTCTTAATCTTTTTTTTTGTTGTGTTGCTGGAGAAAATATCAAAATTTGATCATAAACAAATTAGTCTTGATTTTGAATCAAATCATTTCCCAGGTTGTCAGTTGTTGCAGTGAATGTACCAAGGAATCAGTAGGAAGCATCAATCAGTCATGTTCAACAATGTGAGGCTACAATTGCCTCCTTTGTGACATACTCACCCATTTTCAGTGTTATTGTATCCTAAGAATTTTAAAAAACGACCCTTTTGGGTGGTGCGCAACTTTGTTGTTGGCCACACTTCATAATGCTCAAAGTTGACATGGTACTATGATATTCATAAATATGGATTATTCAGAGTTGCTGAATTAAATTGATTCTTCCCTCACCGACAGATTCCTTGCTGTAGCGCAGCCCACACATAGGCTAGCGATGATACATTATCTACTACACCATGAAGTTACATCATATATGACTTTAGTTCAGCTACAGTAAAAATCTGTTGTGCTAACTGTAACTGCTGAGCGTTACAGAATCAGGATGATATGGGCGATGCAAGAAAGTGGAGCTGTAGATTACAAAGTGTTGCATGCAGGATGAGACAGTTACACTGTTAGGCAGAAACTTTATCCTGAGAAACTGTTAAAACATGTATGGGTAAAGTAAGCGTGAAGAGAGAAGCTGGTTCCCCATAGAAGCCAGCTCAGTCCCCCGAGGAGCCCAGAGAAATGCAAAAGCTAGTGAATCACAGAGCAGAGAGGAACACAGCCACTGGAAAGCGTCAGTGCAGCATCACTGCTGGACCACAACATGACACTATGCCGCATGCTGGGAACAGTTCGTTTGCTGTGGAGTTAGTTTCTTTATAGTTGCTAAATATGAGCATGTGTGATCAGTGAAGCATTGATGCTGAAGTCTGTGGTTATACAACTTTAAAATATGACATACTCATACAATTCTAATTTATATGAACTTAAACCACATCTTCTGTCTCAGCAATTTTTGTTTATGTTTTTGGATATTAGAAGACACGTTTATCCAATTTAGCAATTATTAAACTCACAGAGTAAATTTATCTGCACCCTAAACTTTCTATACAAATGTAAATTTGAACGTCATTTTGTGAAACAACAAAAATAATTGATCAAATAATAAATGAAGAAGTAACACTTTTAACTAATTTTGCATGAAGCAAAACAAAATATCAGCCTACCAACTCCTCAGGCACACACTATAGAAGAGTAGAGGTACGTTATATATTGCATCAGGTCCGAACAGTTTTGCATGCTACACATAGTGATCTCCAGACAGGCTTGTCCCCTGTTGAAACGTCTCTTATCTGCTAGTTTGTCATATTATACACTGATGAATGTAAATTCTGAATAAATTCAAACAATTCTAATATATTTCAAGTAATTCAACCATTTCAGCTGCATGTTACAGATCAATTCCTTACCAAATACGTAGCATTAGGAAAAATATAGATTTGATTCTTAGTATGAATTTACCTGAAAGACATCATACGCCACAAGAATGGCAATAAACCAATGTTACCTGTTAGTCATGCGCATGCACCAGAAGAAGCAGCAGGAAAAGGTAGGAAGCAGAAAGAAAGGCGATAGGCAGTCCCACAGTCCCCGGAGTCTGTGTGTGTATGCGCACACGTGTAGTTTGCATGTGCACCTGGAACTCACCTTTGTAGACGTTGAGTGTGATGGTGCGGACTGCGATGCGGACCATGCTTTCTGGGTGGTTGAAAAACTTAATGGCTTCGGTGTACAGGGCAAAGTCATTAGTGTGCTGTGTGTGGGAGACAGAGAAGGGGCGCCGGTGAGCAAGGCAATGCACCGCCGCATTCAGGCCGCAAATGAACACAGAGAGAGAAAGAAAGCAGCTGGATAGTAATGCTGGGCAGCATCATAACTGATAAGACTTGCTAAGAATAGCACCATCACTCCTCGTTTACAGCAGGAAAAATAAGTACAAGAAATGTTCGGGAAAATCTAAAAAAAAATTTGAAAAATATGACTGGAAAACCAAAAAAATAAAATCTGTGTTGTAAAAGAAATACACCAAAAGAATTTTTTAAGATATTTGTCTTATATGGATTTCTCTGTTCTCTGTGAAAAACTAGCCTGTCAGGACCAGGTGACATCATGCTGACGTAACATTATTTACAGAGTAACAGCACGCTGCTTTAATAAATCTCTGCAAGACAAACAGATAACTAAATCTTGCGGCCATCTCTCTCTGTGCCAGTGCCTGAACCTCCATCCTACTGTTCCTCAGTCACTGCGACCTCCAAGTAATCACAACTGAGACTCTGAGTTTAAACAGAAACCTAGAAGTCACAGCAAATGAAGAAAATGACCCTGACACCAAATCCAAACCAGGAGCTTGTGCTCTAGTTTTTTTAAAGACTTGTGTAGACCTGATAGAAATAGACAAAAGTAATCCAATGGCGCCATCTACAGGGGAATGGATTTTAAATCTAGATTGTGCTGTTAATAAATTACATCAAGCAGGACTTTTAAACTGCGCTAAATTTAAAAAAAAAATGACGGATGATTTTCCTTTAAACTGATTAAATAACATCTACTAATGTAAAAATACATATTTAAAAAAGGACAAAGTTTACTCTGGTTAACAAAAGGTAGAATGAAGCAAAAATAAATTAACAAAAAAGGAATATAAATACAATTGGTTACTTTAATTCATAGCAAAATGCTTTCAGGTCTACACAATGGGTCTGGTTTTGGTTTCAGGAGTACAGTTACCATCGACAGTACACCAATAACTTTCCCCGGAGCACACAGGCCAATGAACAGACTTAAAATACCACTGTGAAAATGAAGCGTAACAACATGACTAATTGTCGACATGGTCAAAATCCTTTTGCGGTTCCATACACACACATAGATATGATAATGAATCCCTGTACAAGATAAAATATTTGAATTAAATTCTAAAGAGAAAGATCCTTGGTGCAGAGGGTGCTAAATCAACCCATCTTCACAGGAAGTTGCTGCCTTGACAGGAAGCGTGTTGCACATTAAGAGAAGAGATGCAAACAGATAAGATCAACTGACAGAAAACGTGAGGGACAAACAAGCCTCAAAATTGTTTTGACAAATAAATTTCTTACTCAAGAAGTTTTGCCTTAATATCCATCTTAAAATTACATGCATACGAAGTTTGCCCAATTTCAGCCCAACACACGTTTCTCAGCTGGCGTTAGAACAAAGTTCCATCATTATCATTCTCAATCTTCGAGCTCATCCTTCCTTTCTCCTTGACTGTCACGCAGAGCACAGTAGCAGCTGCTGATGCTGCACGAGTGTTTCACCATTCAGACCCTCTTTGCTTTCTCTCAAACACCCATCCCTCTGTGGCCTCACCTCGTTGTAGAAGAAGTGCACAGTGTGGTTGTTTAGTTTGAGTGACAGGGTCTTGAGGAATGAGATATAATAAGCCATGATCTCCTCATCTGAGAAGTCAAACTTGTGGACAATGATGGAGTTGACATGGTTGTTCGACAAGAGATAATCTGAAAGTAGAGGAGAGAAAAATCAACCTCAAGATTAGCTTATTCAGATTTATTGAAGGGACACAGTTTAATGAAGACTTTTTAATCAGACGACATACTCGCAATCAACCATACAAGAGCATAGAAATAATATTACAATATTACAATAGTAAAAGTACCCCTTTTCATATAGGGATCAAAGAGTAGTGACCATCAAGTCATCCAAATTACCCCAAAAGCCTACAAGAAGGGCCACAGTCCTGCAGGTTTTCACTGCTCCGACACCTGACTCAAATCAAATGGATCCAACAGCCTATGAAATTCTGCACATGACTCGAGTCAGGTGTGTTGAAGCAGGGGAACGTCAAAAACCTGCAGGAATGCAACCCTTGTGGGATCTAATTGAATAGCCCTGTCCTAGTTGCATTACTAAATGACCACTACTCCTTGAGAAAAGGGCACTTTATAGCTCCGTTTCCACTGAGCGGTACGGTACGGGCCGCTACGGTTCGGAGAGTTTATAACGGTCCGACCCATTCATACGAGCGTTTCAACTGCAAGTCGGACCGCCACCCGGCATGCGGGGTTTCGACAAAATGCCTAGCGTGCATACTCGTGCGACACCAACACACGTGAGGCCAAAACAACATGAGAAATGTCTCTATATACTTTTTCATTCCTCACCGCTCCATCCAGCTCATTTCTTCCTCACCAACTATGGCGAGAAAACTTTCAAGCTCCAGAGCCGACCAGACCCTGCTGTTGTTTGGAGCCATTTTTTACTAATGTCTTTCCAACATAGACTGACCTGTGTTTGTGTTGCGCTTACTTTTGTTTTGTTTTTGTTTCTGTCCACCAATCAAATGCATCGTATTGCGTGACGCTAGTAGCTCCGCCCTTGCCGTACCAGTTTCCAATGGACCTACAACTGAAGGGGGCCCAGAAATGGTACGGTTTGATGGGACGCTTCTATAATGGAAATGCACAAAATAGCGTACCTGACCGCACCGTAGCGGCCCGCACCGTACCGGCCCGCACCGTACCGCTCAGTGGAAACAGGACATATGTCTCCAAATGGAGGGGTAGCGCAAAGTGGTAGGGCTACAGGGAAGAGGTGGGATTGGGTCAAAGTGTGAAACACTGAAACTAGATAGCTTCTTTGCACGTGTGTCATATTTGCTCTACTGTCATCAGATCAACTACGAGTGGATGCATCTTGCTCTCCTGTATAGTGCCATGAAAAAAATGTATTACTTTTAGCGAATCAAGGTTTGAAATTTCATTTTTCCCAAATACTTAAAGAACTGATTTTTATGCCAATTTATTTTATATTTACAAAACATCAGCTTTCTGTCAAACTGGGAGTAGCTGCTTCTTTAAATCAAGAAATGATACCCCAGTACAGAATTCCACATTACCCAAGTCTCTGTTCCAAACTCTGAGAAATTCCAGCAAGGACACTGATTGCAGTTAAAAGCTGGACATTTGCAAAGAGTTTATCTCTGTGTTGGTCCTGTGATGGACTGGCAACCAGTCCAGGTGTGTCCAAGACTGGACATTCTCAATGACACACATTTTAGCATTCACAAGACAGCTGTGTTCGTACAATATGAAGGAATCTTGCTAAACCTCTGAAGGGCCCATCTTTGATTTGAGAAATAGCAAGTGTATCATCTGCTGAGTTTTTAGTTGCCTAGCAACAAGAAACTCATGCAATGCAAGCTGCTATGCATGGAATATTTAAAGAAAGGTCAGGCCCATGCCTTGCACTGTTTATCTTAAAAAGCACTGCATGAACATCTAGATAATGTGATTTTTGTGCAATCCAACACTTCTGTAACAAATACTACACAAAGTCATCTTTCATAGGTTTTGCTTTTTTATTCATTGTTAAAGCTTTAGTGTAACCCAATAAAACAACCAAACTAAAAAAGAGCACACCGACTATGGGTTAGTAAACCCAGATTTTTAATTCACTCGGTCAGCTTCTTTAATGAGGGAGTTACTATAAAACAGTACAATCCAAACCAACATAACGTGACTACAGAGTGCAGCCACAAAACGTATTGTCTGTCAAGAGCAAGCCAAACAAGCAATCAACATTAATAATCCACAGGAGATATAATCTGTTATTTAACACAGTAACAGCTACTTTTCAAAATAAATAAAACGGAGAGAAGCGAGAGATGGTGCTACTTCTTCCTTCCACATGTGTTTTATTGCTAAGATCAAGAACCACATCCAAAATGGTCTCAGCTACCAGAACCCATCACCACTGCATCATATGTCTATCTTTGTATACTTACATAAGGAAGTCTCATGGCTGATGTTTTCGAACAGTATGTTGAGTGTCTGCAGGAGCTGGACACAGACGTAGCGACCAGATTTCTGACGCAGGATGTTCAAGAAGAAGACAAACATGTTCTTCTCCAGGAAAAAACTGATTGTATAAAAAAAAAAAAAGAGTGCAAACAAATACATAAAGAAACCAGTTGAAGATAATATTATCATTAAGTGTACTTGTAAAACAATGGTTGCCTTTTGAAGCATCTGCTGGTCAAGGGTTAAGATTCATACAAGGTACCAACAATGTCCTTGGGATAGTTTCAGCTGGTGACATTAGATGCATTGAACATTTCTTTTTTACCAGCTAGAAACTACATGCAGACCAACTTATGGGCTAAAAAAAAAAAAAGAACATTCATTTTCATGCTTGTTCTAAGGCACTGACTCTCCCATGGGAGTACACGTAACCCTGGGGTACATAGAGACACTCCAGTTCGTGAGAATATAGATAAATAACAATGATAGTGTTTGAGTGAAATTTTATAATGGTGTATACATATTTCAATTAAATATAAATTTAAGCTTATAATCTAAAATGCATTTAGTATTCTGGTCCTCCGATGGACTGGCGACCTGTTCAGGGTTTACCCTGCCTCTCGCCTGATAATTGCTGGGATAGGCTCCAGCCCACCCGCAACCCTGAATTGGACTAAGCGGTACAGAAAATGGATGGATGGATGGATGGTATCTAGTATTCAGTTTAATTCATTGGAACAAACTCAGGCCACGTACATATAGGGATGTCATGATTACAGATTTTCTTGGTACGATTACTGTCTAACAAATAATCACAGTATTACGACTATAACGATTATTATCAGTTAGTTAATTTCCCAACACTATAGATCTGAAAAATCATACGAACACTCCTTATAGATCTTTTAGTTTTAATAAGGGCCTGTCAAAATAAGCATGTTAATGCAAAGACATTAATCAGTGGAATCAATTTAATGACTAATTTATTTTTTATGCATTAACGCATGAACTACAGAATCATTACACATGCCATAGTAAAAATCTGAATTTGGCCGCATCTTAGCGAGAGAAGCTGATTTTGGGCATGTGGGTGCTTTGTTACAGCGGTGAACAGGATCCACCAATCCCCAGTTTTTCCTCCTTATTTATGAACATTTTTATAGTTTCAAGCCCTATGTAGAATTTTGTCATCAGTATCCAGAAACAAAGTTATTACTGGTGCTACTTTAAAAATCCGAATTTGGTATCATCTCAGTGGGAGAAGCTGATTTTTGGTATGTAGGTGCTTGTCAGTGATGAACCGAATCCACCAAAAACCATCCTCCTTATTAATGGAGTTTCTGACAGTTTTCAAGCCTTACATTTAAAGGATGGCCACAGGATGACACATTTTATATATCAAATAACTTTGCTTTCATTCCATGAGCGAGTTGCACTGATCTGCTGTTATGGTTCAGACATGATCTTTTATGGAAAGTGACAATATTGAGGATTCTGTACAATTAATTAATCGTAGCGTTACCGTGATTAATCGTGGCCTCCCTACCCACATAGCAGGATTTTTGACACATTCTGGCAAATGCCAAATGACATCACCTGTCAACCACTTGTCAACACAGAGTTAAGAGCCAAAGAAGGCAAAAAAGTAGAGCCAGTAACATTCTGTCATATACATGTGAAAATGTTTCTGTGGGGATTTATGTCTACAAACTGCAAACCACATTATATTCCTTATGTGGGGAGAAACTAGCCAACAGCAGCATAAAGCCAGCACATCTCCAGCAGCATGTCATCGGTTGTCACTTTGGCTCATCTAGAGAGCTGCAGTAAGACATTCACTGAGACTTACTCAAACACAGAGCTGTCATTCTGGTCCCCCCAGATAAGGATCTCTGTGATGGAGCGGATGGTTTCAACTAGGAGGTTTCGATTATGGTCTGTCACCGTGGTGTTTTTGGTCAGAACATGGTACATGTACCTGAAAGAGGAACATGAACAGAGAAAAGAAGCATGAAAGACAGAAAGTTAAAGGGTGGTTCTTATGAATTTTCTAAAATAAAGCACTTTGCAAAAGTCTTACACCACCCCTCATTTCTTTATATATTGTCATGAAACAGGAAATAGGTTTCCTCATATGTCTCAAGAACACACTGCACACCGTGCTGACATGTCAAGTTATTAGGAGAACACCTTTTTGACAATACAGTATTTTTATGCCCGTCAGACTGGATTATCCTTGGCATTATCTGTGAACGCAATAAACTGGAACCACTTATATGCTCTCAGTTAAAAACTAGTTATCTATGATGTTTTCAATAATTTCCCTCTAAGAGGGATTAATAAAGTATATTTCATTTTATTTTCATTTCATTCGTTTAGAGACAACATTGACTTATGGCTTTTCTGCTTGAATACTTCATAGGAAAGTGAATCAACATAAAAAATTATTAACCAAAAAGCACACAGCCCTCAAAAATTGATCAGGTACAAAGACTGGACTGAACATGAGTAAAAAAAATGCCAATGCACAAAGAAAACTTTGAAAGACCTTGAGAAACCCTGGGAAAGTATTTTTTAAGGTCACTTTAAGAGGCTGCTTGGAAATTAATTACACAGAAATGAGGGATGGCTCAATACTGTAACATACACAATTCCACCTTGATCTTACTGGTAAATGCAGATTCTGCCGCGATTTATGTGGAAGCTGTTCTGCACGTCTTATCAATTCATCAGATTAAACTGGTCTTGGATGCTAGGAGGCACTTGACTAATGTCAATAGTGTCCAAAAAGTAAAGTAATAACCACTACATTAAACACCTGTGTTCACCCCACATGGGATTTTTCACTCACTACAATAATCTGAGGCAGACTGACATAATTATTTTCTTTATTTGATGCACCTGTTGGGGTGGGACGACTTGAAGTTAAATATGCTCCGTTTAGTACAGGGAGTGTGGCAACTCAAACATCCCACTTAAGATAATCTGTTTTGTTGTCTAGTTCAGTGTCAAAAGCCCCAGCTGACACTTCAGCGTAGATGTTTGCAGATATTTAATAATATAAACTTGCTTTATTGTTTTAAAAAAAAAACTACGTTAGCACCTAATGCTGTCAACGTTTACATGCTAACTTACATTATTATCTAACCATGCAGAAACCGTAGATAAAACAACAAATAACGTCATTGGTATCCGAGCAGACAAGTGATTAGTTAACATAGCTAATGCTAGTTTAACGGTTAATAACTGGGCAAATGTTAACACTGACAGTCGTTCCCAACTCCGGCGATTACAGAGGCTAACATTAGCCTACGTGATGCTAACTACTCACTTTAAATGGTCCAAGGAGTGGATGTTTTTCGTTTTTCCTTGTCCTCCAACCCAGCTCCGTGACCGGCCAAACATGGCTGCGGTTTTAAGGGCACTGCTGCTTCGACAGGGGGGTTATTTTGTAAGGGTTAGTGACTACACCTCTCCATAGCATCCACTTTTACAGTGCGGATACCTTAGCAAACAGAGGGTGATAGGCGGAGATGGCAGCGCTATAGGGGTCATTGCGTAACACTTTCAGCACTTTTCAGTCTGGGAGTTGTTGTTCTTTTCATCAAAACTTAACAGGGAAAAAATAAGGTAGGGGAGAAAAACTACAACTTCCCACATTGGTAGTGACGATTAAATCACGCGACTACAATTGCTAATCTCATACTGATTGACATCTCAACGGCCAATAAGAATTGAGAATCTTAATCAGTGAGCCAATCACGTGCCGAGGCTTCAGGTGTCGTTTTTGTGATCGGCTCTATTTTGATGCAGCTGGCAAAAATGTTAGAATCGGCATTTACATAGTCCGAAGCATATGTTTGTGAATACTACCCTTTAATAGATACGGATATGTCCAAGAAAACTCCAAGACTCTAGCTGCAGACATGTGTACGTTTGTTTTGGCTAATTTTGCATGCTACTGTTTTTAGCCCTAGCCAGCTGGCATGGCGTGAATTCCGCAAATCCAAGGAGCCAATGTCAAGATTGCGTCTAGCTAGCTAACATATTTTAATACTGTCCGCTTGTTGTTATTATTAGCAATGAACGCACCCTCACTTAAATTACCTACTTTCCTTTTATTTTTTTCTGGACCGTACAGAAAAACTGTTACTGGAAAGCTTCCTCATTCTCCGTCGTAAGTCGGGACGAGCCGAAATGGACGCCCCAGTCCCATCACCCCAAACAGATTTCTAGCTACCGACAACGCCAGACAATCCCATCCAAACCCTACACGGACAAGAAACAAAACCGTGACTATATTTCTTTTCTATGACACACCCAGTTTATGCCCAGCTAGATTCGGTGGAATCGCTCCTTGAAGAACTCCCATATATGTTTTATTTGGGCCTGTTCTTTGTGAACGTCCTCATCCTCTACTATGCCTTTCTGATGGAGTACATCGTCCTGAATGTGGGGATAGTGTTTCTGCCTGAGGATATGGACCAGGCGCTGGTGGATCTCGGGGTGTTGTCCGACCCGGCCTCTGTCCCCTACGACACAGACACAGAGCTGGATGTGTTTGAGGGTTATCTGGAATGACAAGACAGGCTGGGGAAGCAGAGGCTGTGGACCAGTGTGAACAGTCCCATAGTCATTATGGGGGAAAATGCCTCAAACTGGGCTCTTTTGCAACCTTCCTCTCATAGAAACATTTTAATAAAAAAGTAAGAGGCTGTTTCATTCTGGATATTTTAAACTCAATGTGGATCAACAGTATCTTTTTGTCTTAAAAAAAATAAAATAAATGTTTTGCTCATTTGCTATCCTACTTGTGTCCATAGGTTGTCCCGGCTCAAAGCAAGATAGCCCAAGGGAGAGATTTAAACTGCTCGCCACATGGTCTGTCACTTGGGAATATCAGTCTCTGCCAGATCAGCTGTGTTGACTCTATTTGGACACCAGGGGGTCAGCACTGGCACCTGTGACCCTCACTTAGAACACAATGGAAAGGATGCAGGACATGCTGCTTGCAAGTGCAAAGAGACAGCTGCTCCCTTTATCTGAAAGCTGGAGCATGTTTATTATCTCCTGTATTCTTCAGATCCGACTGTCTGACATTTACACAAATCAAATATCCAGGCTATGCGGGATCTGGTAGTTTTGCTTAACAAGCAAACTCATCGGACCTTGTCACAGTGTCACGTCCTGCACATTTGAGACATTTCAGACGAACTGGTAAAAAGCAGGAGGATGGCGTCCCTTGTAGGCATGTTGCATTCTTCTATCGCTCTGAGAACGAGATGTTTCACCATTTGTACTCTTAATTCAGAACACCGGTTCCATTGCTGCTTTGCAGACTCACTCATCTTCTCGGCTTCCCTCAAAATATGTCTTGGGGGGAGGTTATTCATACTGTATTACAGCGTCAGGGATATGCACTCTCAGGAACATCGTTAGGAACTCTGGGCATGCTGGCAAGGCATCTCACTAAAGATAAGGGTGTGTATCTGCAAGATGGAGAAGTAAACTTTTTTTTTTTTTTTAATGTGCTTGCCATGCTTTCCACTGTTAAACAGAATGTATTCAAGTAACCAGATATAGGGTGGAAGCAGTATGTCTGTGTTGGCCTATTTCACAAGAATTTGAGTGAAATGGATTTTTCATAACAGACAAATTTTGGTTAAATGTGCCAAATCTCATGGAAGGAGAATAATCAAAATAAGTGCATAAGAGTTAACGTTCATCTGCTGTTTTTTTTTATAACATGTTTTTTTTTTTTTTAAATGACTGTTAGAGAAGAGTCAACGCATGATGACGTTTATTTTAAAGGATTTGGTTTAGCTGGCATTGTTTTAATTTTGCTTACTTCTGTTTGAATTGTTACAAATTTAGAAAATTCCTTTTTATAAAGTGTATGTTTTCAACAGCAATAATAAACTGGAGGCAAGCAAGGGGCCAATTAGGTAGTAATTAATTAAGTCATTCACACAATTGCACTATTTCATCCTTCTGCTTGTTTTGATTAGAAATGAAGGAAAGGTACATATCTCGGAGGAGGTGCAGTCAAGCAGAATATGCTAAATTTGCATGGTTGTCAAGGTGATGGGGTTGTTAAAGCAAAAATCTAGCAGTAGTTGACCAAAAAACGAAATATGTGAACATGTAAGTTTCACACTGAAGCTCAAGCCAGTATTTTTTTGGTATGTTTGCTTTAATGAAACATATTCTTCCAGACAGCCTTTCACAAGATCTTACATTAGATCCCAATGTAAGAATATTTCATTTGACTGCAATATGGACTGGTACTCGAGTACACAAGGTCATTCCCGCTGAACGCTGTAGCCTTACATGATGACTGTTCTTTCAATGATATAAATACTGCAACACAATGGTTTCTCTTTTGAGGATTAATGAAGAAATATTCATTTTTCTGGCAAAATTTTTAATACGGTTAAACCAATCTGGATGACTGAGAGCTGATGCGTCTTCTTGGATTAAAGCTGCCATAAAGTGATATTTTGGAAAAGAAAATTCTATTGTTTGGATTTGTTTGTATAAACCTGTAATTAGGGGGTTTTTGTAGGGTAAAAATAATTCTGAGCCACCATTTTGATCATAAAAACTCAGGAACAACAGTTCATTAGTATATTTACAGAATTTAAACTATAGTAAATCATCCCAAAGTATATGATCAACTGTTGAGTTTTTGTTTTTTTACTTTTCATCTAATGGTTAATGTCAATCAAATGGGTTTGTAGGTTATATTTTGAAAAAGAAAAAAGATCTGAAATCACTGGTAAGTGAAGCTGTTAAAGAAGGAACTAATTATTATACAAAAATGTTTTCGTCAGCCCCGTTCAGGGGTTGTATAAAATGCAAAAGTGCCATTTAAACTGTTTGGTTGTCAATAGTTGAGGCAACAGAAAATGTTGAAACCTGTAAACAAAGATTAATATGATTGTGAACTAGGAAAAAATGGGGTCAAGGGGAGCATCTGTAAGCATCCTGGAAGAGTCCTCACCTCGGCATTTACAGCACGTCGCTTCTTACTTTTCATTATTTTACTCTAATGCTTTGATGATTATCAAAGTTCTGAGATCAGATGCAGTTTCTTGATAAGAGACTTGATCTGCTAAACATTGGGGTTTCCTTTTGTCATGTGCTAAGTCTCACCATCTCAAAGAGCCTGGATGAACATGTGTTGCTTCCTGCATGCTTCAAAGCATGCATGAATCTTTGAGGATCCATGTCGCCGATGTGCTCATACCATTTTCACCTATAATGGCTTTTTAACTCTGATGATACTAAGCTGATGGTCCCATACCTCACTAGTCTGATGTCCATGGTTACCAAAATGATGTTCAATTTTCCCACTCATCTCATTGATCAAATATATATACTTCTAAATATATTTTTTCTTTGCATGGCAGATGTTCAGTTGTGGTTGAAGCAACAAATTATTTACCAAAAATGTTTGTTTTTTTAGCAGTTTTCCTGAATTCATGCAGCCATTTTAAAACTGGATGAGAAACAAACCATTTTAAAACTGGATGAGAAACCCCAGACTAGTAGCAGCCATAGGACTGTGCAACATTTTCCAGGCATGACTTCATACTGTGCTGGTCAGGATCTGATCAACTCCACGTATTTCATCAACACACAGCCTATAGCCAGTGCTGGCATCATTCTTCCACATCTGCCTTTTAGCTGATGTGCACTCTAGCTATGGATTGTGACAAAGTTTTATTTTCAAACATGTATTTAATAAATCTTAAGTGAACGCCAACTTTTAACTGACTCCTCTCTAATGTTAATCAGCACTCTGATGGTGTCATTTTATATTTTATTCACAAGAGGGAGCTAGAGCATCAGCATCAATGAAGGTAAGTGTCCTGTGTTGGATACTGCAAAGCATGATGGATATATACTCTTAACAAGTCTGTGACCGACAAGTGACAATAAATAAGGATGGAAATTAGCATTCTTTACTATAATGCAGCTTGTTTACATCATGCATTCTTGTATTGATCTTCTTTAACCTGCATTTTCCCAATTAAATCAACAAATAAGATGTTTATGGGAAGTGCTACACTACAGATATCTGCTGAAGAAGGAAGAATACAGTGGTTGTACATAAGCAAGGAACTGAATCATATCAGATAAAACAAGAAAAAAAGAAAAAACAACCACAGGAAATTCAAACTAGACTTGTTTCAGTCACTAGCCGAGATAGGTATTACTAGTAGTGTTGACTAAAATGCTAAGACTAAGAAAATGGTAACATCAGATCTCCCAAACATTACAGTGTACATTCAGTAATGTTTTGGTACGTACGTATGGGAACAACATGCAACCATTTAGACCTACAGACAACATGGTTAAGTTTGCATTAAAATGGAGAACAGAAACCTGAAGTGAAGGAAGTGAAAAGAGAACTTTTTAATAAACCAATGAATTTATACGAAATGGAAAACATAGAAAATGTGAGAACAAAATAGAACACTGTAATTTTAAGTGCCAGGCCATAAGCAAGTCATTTACAGCCACAAAAACTGCAAAAAACAAAAACTTAAAAAACAAAAACAAACAAATAAGCCACATAAAGGTCAGATATCCACAAAAACATCAAAGTAGTGCAAAGTTGCTTGTTAAGTTTGTATGAAGCATTACAGTCCGGCAGCCATACACAGTGCGGTGAGGTACACGTATTAAAGTATGATCTCAGACACAATCTGCCATCACCCGATGAGTGCAAACTGTCATAAATGCTCTTTTTTTGTTTCGTGCTGTTGAAGACGCGTGTAGTGTTCGGGTGTGTGCCGGTGATGACAAGCTCATTGGCCGAAGAAAAGACCTTAAATCGTTATTCTAATGCCAAAGGATGCGACTGTCCTGCTGCTGAAGTCTCTCGAAGACTCCGTAGGGAATACACTGATTCCACATCCTGGGATGAGATGAGACAAAACAAGTTTAAAAAGAAAAAATATTGAGATAAAGACTTTTTATCCAGCAACATGACATGACAGCTCACCTCAGAGTCTTAATCTTTTTACAGTTTCTCAGACTGGCTCCAAGGCTTTGCGCTCCGACGTCTGTCAACTTGTTATACTTCACACTTTTACAAAAAATGAGAACAAAATATTGATGGCAAATCCAACTTAAACATTTGACCACTGTCATTACATCCCTGTGTCCCCCCCCCCCCCAATGTATCTATCACTGGTATACAAACCCATTGATATATGGGGACATAAGTTCTTGGAGCATACTCACTCAAGGTCCATGAGGGAGCCCATGTGCGGGAGGACAGCTGCTAAACTCTCCGCCCCTTCATCAGAAATCACATTGCTGTAGAGGCTGGAAATAATAAAGAGGGAAGTGAAGATATGTGGGTTTAAGAAAAATGACATTTAAATGTGTTGTGTAGGCACGAGTGTGTGAGTATGTGTTATATACCTTAAACAGTGCAGTCTGGGCAGGTCCTTTAGTGCAAGTGCCAGTTTCTTCACTCCCTGGTCTCCAATACAATTCTGTGACAGACTTAACATTGAGGAGAGAAAATACTTGTTAAGGCTAACTCATTAAAAAAAAAAAAAAAGTCAGTGACAACGGGCTCAGCATATATACTTACTTGAGTACCTCCAGAGAGTGAAGTGAAATTAATGCATTTGCCAGTTTCTCTGCTCCTTTGTCTCCTATCTTACTCTTCTCTAGACTGAAAGAAAGGAGAAATAACAATGCTGTCAGATAAGATGCGCAGCTTCTAAACTAAAAAAAAAAGAAGAGAATAAGCAGTGTACACTCACTCTAAGTGTTGTAGGTTATGCAGCCCTGGCAGGAGGTCCCAAAGCTTAGGAAGAGCCAAGGGACTATTTTCTAGACCAAGCCTATCAAGAAACACAATGTCATCAATACCATCATCATTTTCCCATTACATCATAATATTAAATGTCAGAAGTACTCACTCAAATTCCAGCTTGTGCAGCTCTTTGACTGCTGGTACTCCCTCCATCAGGATGGAATCTGTTTGGCCGGAGCTGCAATTGAGCCAGCAAACATTTCAGCATCGTATTGGAGCACCAGTGTGCTGCGAGGTATAACATACAGTATCTGTGGTGTCTTACCTGTCTGGAAGCCTCTTGTGCAAGTGTATGTTCACCAGCTTTTCTAGGTGCTCTATGTGACACACCTGCGTGGCTCTGAGAGGGTGGATCTTAAACTTGGACACGGCTTTTTGTAGGAGCTCTTCTTCACCGCTCTGTTCCAGCTGCTCCCAGAGGGCGATGACGTCAGCAATGCAAGCCCTGAAAGAACACACACAAAAGCTTCATTTCAGAGGCCGGAGAAAAGACAAAGGGGACTTTTCTTTTTCTTAATTTAAAATTCTAGCCAGTGTCGTAACTCAGAAAAAATGTCAGCTCACTTCCCCAAATGATGGCCCACATAAAAATGAGAAATAATTACTCTTGTGAAGGACTGTGGAATTGCTTTTGCTCCTGGAAGTATTTTATTTCAGTTAATATTAAGCTAATTAGCATCACAAGCTAACAGTTGCAACTTACTGCATCTTAGTAAAGATGAAGATATCGTTTAACCTGTGACACTTGCAGTTCTTGAAACGCTCCAACACTACCTTCTAAAGAAATATTTGTATCTAATGTCTCACTGGTCAGGTCTACAGCCCTGCGCTAACAGGATTGTTTTTATTGGACAATTCAGGGAAGGGTGAGCAACGCAATTGATACAAGGCAGCTTTTTACCTGTACGTATTGATGTTGTTGAGACCCATAAGAGCTCTGAGTCCACAGATCTGCACCCCAGAGTCCTCCAAATCCAAACAGAAACTTCTACCTTCGGCCCCACCACGATCGAGAGCATTCTGCACGGTGAACACATCTGGCAGGCTGAGAGGGGCTCCATGAAATGTCAGGACTTCTGGAAGATTTGTCGCCAGATGGGTCAGCAGTCGAGTGCTGCCACCGTCTCTGCCTCCATCTTCGTCAGTGAAACTTGCTTCATAAACATAGTGGCATGCCTCCAGGACCTGAGCGGGGCTCAGATCACCATAGGAAAGGCCCTCCAAGTGTTTTGTTACTAAAGCCTGCTTGCTTGCCAGCAAATCTCTGAACACCGTCTCTGTGTGTGAGTGCAGCCTCTGCAGCTCTGACCTATTGTGGAACAGGAGGCCGACTGCAATCTGCTGAGTGAGCTCGAGCTCCTCTCTTTGAGGCCGCCGCTGGCCTTTTGCACTCATCTGGAAAGGTAAGGTCTGGAGGAAGGAACGATCTGATACAGATCTGGGGAAACGGAAAGGGAGTCAGTCAGGGAAATGCAGAAACAGTGCTGAAAGTAAAAGAAGAAAGAAGCCTGGTGAGGAAAGGGGCGTGTTTGTGTTTTGTTTTGACTGCAACAACAAAAAGATAGCATGTTATCCTCACTGAAAATTTAAGTTTTAAATCAGACATATTTTATTTCATCTTTCAGTTGCACCCCTTTTACTTTCTGATGATAGCAGAAACAGTCTGTTACCTTGAGAGAGACAAATGGACAGCAGCCATGTAACTCTGAAGAAAAGGGTTGGCCCACATCAGGATGTGATCGTCGCAGTCCTTGATGGCTTCATGGTCTCCTTTGTTTTCCTTGTTCTCTCCTTCTCCCCCGCCATTTTTGTCTTCACATCTTGAGACGAAGGGCCTCATCCTCAGGTGCTGTGAGACGAGGAGTCCCGTCCTGAGTCCGAACTCCTTGAGTCTGCCAGATATGCGTCGTCCTTTTGGGCAGATTGGGGAAGTGGCTTTGACTTCCTCCCAGGCCAAAGAGCTCAGCTGGGACAACAACTCTCTGTTCCCTGCTCCCCTGCAAACATCTTGATCCTCGTTTTCCTCCAGCTTCTCCTGCTCTTTTCTCCTCCTTGATCTTGAGGTGAGAGCGGAGGTGCGCGCCCGTGATCGAGACTGAGTCGAGTTATTTCTTTGACTCCTTCTCATTGGAGAACTGTTTGAGATTTCTGTTTGTGTTTCTTGTTCAGATTGCCCAGATATGTCTTTTTCAGCATGCGACTGTGTGCTCCCTCTGTCTTTTTCCATTTTCAGACAAAGGACTTTATGACAGAGTCCAGTTAAAGTTCCTGGCAGGGCCTCTGAACTTTTGGATTGCTCTAAAACCATGCACACCAGCCGGCACAGTCCAGGGTTCCAGCAGAGGAGACGTAGGTAATTGCTGCTGTTTAAGCAGTCCAAGGCAGATGCTCTGACTTCCAGATCCGGGAAGTACTGAGACACGTATGTCTCCACATTTGCTGGGGTGAAGCCGCACACCTCTAGAAAGGTATCTGCCCGCCGGAGTAACTGGCTTGCAGTGCCCCTTGGTCGGCCGGCAAGCAGGAGAGTGCAGCCTGGAAGCAAGACCCTCTGAAGCATGGCGGCGTACAACTGTCTCACTGTGAAGATTTGTGCTTTACTGTCTTTTTGCAATGATGTTACAAAGTCTTTTTCTTGAGCCTGGAGCAGACTTTCATAATCCCGCAACTTGTCGAATCCATCAAAAATGACGAGGACACGTTTAGGAGCAGCAAGGATTCGAGCATATACCGCTTCTGGGTCCGTGCAGGAGGGAGCAAAGGAAGAGAGGCTGAGAAGGAGTGTCTGAAGGCTGTAGACAGGCTCCGTTAAAGTGAGCGCTGAGCCGTCTAACAGGAAGACAAAGTCAAACTGGGGGGTGCGGTCTCTTGCCCAGTCAAGACACAGCTTCCTGATGAAGGTGGTTTTCCCCATGCCAGCATTGCCAAACAGCAAAATATACTGTTTACATTTGTTCCCATTCGAACTTTCAAAGATCTGAAAGTGAAGGACAAACATTTAAGCACATTCAGCGGCATTTTTACAGATGAAAACAAACCAGTATAGTACCAGTCAAACGTTTGGACACATATCCATTGACTTTTCCCCCAGCGGCGCTCTTACTTGACTCTGTTCCAGTGAGCTTCTTTGCCGATCTGTATCTCCAGTGATGACTAATTCCTTTTCCAGACATTTGTTTGGGTTTTTTCCTGAGCGTAAAATCTCTCTCTGGCTCACTCGCACATCTACGTAATGAGAATTCAGGCTCAGTCCTGCTTCCATATCCTGGCAGGTTTCACACATATGTGCTTTGGCTTCCTGAATGTAGTCCTTTACACCTTCTGAGGAACAAAAACAAGCGAATATCAATCTGCTTCTTCTGCAAAGAAGAAATTGCAGCTAAAACAAGAGAAGCCGTTTGACTTACGTGGAATGTCAAGAACAATCGGAGACGGAGGTGAATCCTTACACGGGGGTGACTCTAAAATGTGACAAATTACTCAAACTCAGTTTCTCACTTGCCTGTAATTGTAAAGGTATCCATGAGAAAGAGGGAAGGAGAAACACGATGATGATGCTCACCATTACTGGGGGAAGGAGGTGAGGCGCAAGGGGGAGACATGGCTTTGCTAGCCGTGTCTGATCGAGAACCTGGAGGGGACGAACTCATCAGGACTGGCGCTACAGCACCGTTAGCTATGAACAAATGGAAAAATACCATCACAAATTCATGTTTTCTGTACATACATTAAGTGGAGACTGGATGATACAGACATTTACATTAACTTCCCAGATAAAAGCGTTTTGTACTCACCAGGGGAGAGTGGTGGTATTTGGCGTTTGCAGGGTGATGAGGTAGCAGGAACTATATTAGAAACAGAGGTAGAGTATATTAAGCTGAAACTCTGATGACTGCATCTACACCCACACAAACGTTACATTTGCCATAAAGCGCATTACACATAATAGGATCTAATTCACAGAGCAATACACGGTTGGTTTTTTGCATTTATTTACACAATAACAACATTGTCATCTAAAATAAGTGCAAACATTTTAGTTTACACTTTTTTTGTCATATTTGAGTTGATTTCTTCCGCCATTGATTGGGCCACTGACACTGATACAAGTCATGAACACAAATATCTGTTACACCTTTTTTTCATGAGAGCAGGCAGATTTGCGGGTGCAAATTCATACAGTGTGAAACAATAAATACAAACACTTCAACTTACCCAAGTTGTACATTTTCACATCATTACAGGGCAGAGATCAGAGTTTTTAAGAAATGAAACAAAATCACTACCACCTGAGAAACTCTGCATCGTCAGGTTGGTAATTAGTAGGTAAATGTTTAATAGTTTTGTTTTTAGACTTTTAGCCACAATTGCAGCTTCTCAAAGTTAAAAAGATTAAATTTGGCAAATGTGTCTCAGTAAGGTGAAGGCCCACATCCCTTTGGCCAACTTTTAGAGTAATTCATTCTTTTATTAATTCTTGTTCAGATTACTAAATGTTGGTGTTGATCAATCAGCAGGCTGTACAAATGCAGCAGCCCACGGGGAAGAGGCTGCGTGATCACATCACATCTGTGTTATTCAGAGCACTGAGATCATTGAATCAGTTACTTTTGGATGTTCCTGCATCTTCATATCAGAATGGATGCAAAGGCATCTCACATCACCTCCCTCATGAGTTCTACAGCAGAGACGGGTGGATCTCCATGCAATCGAGGTAATTCTGAACTCATGTGTAGACTGTGTGATAAGGGTTGGTGGTGCAGGTGAGGTTACGCCTCCTATCGACATGAGGGTTAGGGTCAAGCAGGGAGGCCTGATATTCCCCCTGCTTTTCAACCTTAGGGCCCTTCATCCTGGCATGGATGAGGTTGGTGGATGTGGCGTTCAGATACATTGGTGTTTGCAGATGATCTGGTGTGGGTGAGCGGGTCCAAACAAACAAATCTTTAAGCTTTGCTCAAAACTCATCGCCGGCTTTTGGACCTGGTTGAGTAGCAACTTGTTGTTACATGTAAACAATGTCTTTTTTCTATTTACTTTTTCTTTCTCCAATTATTAATTTGATTTGAACCATTTTGATATAATGCCACTGCTCTGGTCCAATGGTCTTCCTGTTTCTTTTCTCAGTCTATTTCCCATTCTTTAAGCCTTCCCTCTGCTCTCATTCCTTTTTTAAACTTTCAGAAGTTCATTTCTCATACCCCACCTAGACTTAGCCTTTCTTATCATCCATCTTGTCACATTTTACCTTGATGCAGAATCAATCTAAACATCAAACTCTTCTAATCATTTGTACATCAAACATCTTTTTAATTACACCAATAAATTTGCATCAGGCATTTATCTTTTCTCTCCTGTCTGAACTGAACAAAGTGATTGTGAGATTTTGGCATACTGATATTATACTTCCATTTTTGGTGGCTGAAAAACAGCTTTTAGACATCCAGATGTCCAATCGGTCAATGTTCAAATAAGACTACACTGAAATCCCAGCTGAAATTTGAACATGATTTACAGACTTCAGATGTTCAGGATTCATTTTTTCAGCTGTTTGTGCGAAATATAATTTTAGTAATAAGTACTAAACTGCTTGGCCTATAAATGGTCTAGAGTTAGCATGGCCAAGCGAGGACTACAGCTAGAACCCACATTGAAATTAAGTCTAGAGGTCAGAGGAGTGGCAAAAAGACTAGATGTGAGCAGTGCTGTCAACAGCCACTTTACAACCCAATTAATTACCAAATGTCATTTTTGTTGACAGTGAGTTTCAGCACAGGAGTGTGCAGTGCTCAGGTTCCAAGGCATTTAACTCCGCTCAGGGGTATCCAGAGTCGGTCCTCGAGGGCCGCTGTCCTGCAGGTTTTGAATGTCTCCTGCTGCAGCTCACTTAAATCAGACTCATTGGCCAACATGCTTGGGCAGAACTTGACAACAAGCTGTTGAGGAGAGCCATTTGGTTTGTGTGTTGGGGCAGGGAAACATCTAAAACCCGCAGGATTACGGCCCTCGAGGACCGGAACTGGATACCCTTGATACAATTCAGCTGCACATAGTCTGGAATGATCTGGTCTAAACAGTGTTGAAATAACAACTAATGCCAAAATGGGATCCTATCCGAATGATATTCATCCCTGGTTCCAATGTTTAACAGAATCAAGTACAAAATGGAAATTGGGCCTTCCAGGATTTGCTGCATGAACTCACCTAATATGTATGTAGGTGTAGCAGGTGCGTTGGAGAGTGGAAGTCTGATAACAGGAGGAGGAGAAGAACATAGCTGGACCACCTGATATCCGGAAGTGTCAGGGAATGTGATGAACTGAATAGGAATGGGAGTCGCTGTCTGGGACGGAATAACATGAATGATTTTTGTTGGAGTGGTGGGAAGGTCTTTTATAGCCTCTTCTGGAACTGGCACCGATTCCAGATCTGTATCTGCAAAATAACCAGATGCAAAATCCGTATGAACTTCAGCATGCAGGGTTTGTTAATCTTTAGTGAATCAGAGAGGGAGGAGAGAAAACAGGCACACAGTATGAATCTCTGCAGATTTCTGAGAAGAAACAAGAGATTTGAAGTCAAACTTTCAGTTCCTACTGGGTGGGACTTTCTGAAGTGGTCCTTAACCAGGTTCGTAACCTTGGAGTGTTGACAGACTCAGATCTGACTTTCAGCAGCTACATCAAAGCTGTCACTAAGACAGTTTTTTACCATCTCAGAAACATCAGTAGAATAAAAGGTTTAATCTCCCAGAAAGACCAGGAGAAACTCATCCATGCATTCATCTCCAGTAGACTAGATTACTATAATGGCATTCTAACAGGACTTCCTAAAAAGAGCATTAAACATCTGCAGCTCATCCAGAATGCTGCTGCTAGAGTTT
>JBBBVU010000022.1:7151564-7165416 GCA_037177055.1 Atherinosoma microstoma | reverse complement strand
GAGAGAGAGAGAGAGAGAGAGAGAGAGAGAGAGAGAGAGAGAGAGAAAAGAAGTGCCAAAAAAGGAAAATATACAACACGATTAGTTAGAGATGAAAAAAATGGTTTGGGAAGTTCAGCGAATGAAAATAAAGGAAGTTGAAGCAGCTGAAGAAGAAAAAAAAAGTTGATTTCATTGTTAAATCCCAGAGGCTTCTTTGGAAAAATAAATGGTGTGCCAGTGTTGGCAGAATTAATGTAGATACTTCAGTTGATATGTGGGCTTATAATGGTAGCATGTTGAACTGAAGCGCCTTACAGAAATAGTTTGCTATGCAAATTCTGCATTTACATCGACAGACAAAAGAGTGATTAAATGTCTCCAATCTTATTGTGTACAAGTATTTTACAAGGGAGACACACTCTGATAGTCAGACCACCTCATTCCACAAAATATGTCTTTCTATAAAGGGCATCATCTGTATTGTTTGAGCCGAAAGGAAATGCAGATATATGGGTGGGAGCATTGTTCCTCATGTCTATTGGTGTCAGTGTTTGAAGGGGTGTGTATCACAATCAGAGAAAAAAAAATACAGCAACACATACAGGGGCTTTCCTTGCTTTTTATCATACCTCACACAAGCTTTAAGCAATGCTTCTACTGGTGGTTTACAGCAGGGCCTTGTATGGTAACACACCCATACTCTTGTTTGATAGGGATCAAATGACAGAAATAGCTTTGGTGCTTGGATAGTGGCACAACAACATGCTGCCACAGGAAGCTTAAACAAACACTGTTCAGTCATTACTAGTGGTGTAGCGAAACATCGATCTACTGTACATAGATCCAAAAATCAAATAACATCAATCCAAACTGAAAATATAGATAAAACACTGATACAGTAATATTTGCAAGATGCACTTAAGAAAGTGCATGTGGAATTGTGGAATTGTTAAAGTTTCTTTAAATAATGAAGAAAATGCTGATATACGATAAGGTATAGTGTGTAATATTTAGTTTGAGAATAAACAGGAGTACATGTAAGTTTACACTATATTCTACTTTAATGTGCACAAACAACATTTTATTCTTTCTGGTTTTTTAATACAAATGAACTGAAGTCGGATCATGGCAGAATTTGTGATATCATTATTAATTGAATCGATGTAACATCTGATGGTCATAAAACCTGTAATATACACTCCAAGAAGACAAAACCATACTGCCTCAAGGGCCATGGCTGACTCCATGATCAAAAGACAGACAGTCCCCATTTATCTTGGCAAAATAATAATAAAACTTAAACAAACATAAATAAAGTTGTGGACTTTCATCTCTGCACGTTATTCATCTGAGAATCTTTTTTTTTCTTATGTTCTCAGTACAACACTGTTAGATTGAGGATTCTATGTATATTTAGCTAGTGCAGAAGTTCAGAGCAAAGGTTACACACATACACACACACACAATAGTATTTGGAGCCAATTATGAAAAAATGGCTTCGTGTAACTTTATTGCTTAATTACATGGGACCTGGCAACAAAAGTACTGCAATGCTCTGACATACAAAAAATTTTATTATTAAAAATAATTGTTTAACATGAACGCAGAGAGAAAGAGAGAGAGAGAAAGAGAGAGAGAGAGAGAGAGAGAGAAGCTTTAACTACTTGCTAAATCTTGATAGTCATTGTGTGAAATTCCTTGTATCTGGAAGGTGTTGATGGCACTTCCACACGCGCCTCTGCGCGCCACTGCTTATTAAGGTTTGGCAACACTAAAATCACATCAGTTGCCTGTAAAGCCCCTTAAATATCAATATGACTAATTTCCCAGACAGCAACCCCTAATCTTTCTTTCTTCCTACACCATTTCACACCATGCTGGTGGGCGACCACAACGGCACATGCGCAATGGCGCTAATTCGCCTTACTGTACGATGGCTGAAAGTTTGACCTGTCCTGTAAACCTTAAAACCACACAATACAAAAAATCCAACTACGATGTTTAGCAAGGTCATTTAAATTGGATAACTAATCAACTTTTTTTTTTAAATCCAGAAATCTGCATGCATGTTTGGAAAATTAATATAGTTCATTCAAATCAATTCAGTATAATTATCGCAGTCGCAGAGCATACTGATGTCCATCTTGCGCACTTTGGATAAACATGCCCACCCTGCCCTATCCACAGAGGGTAACATTTACCTGTTGGGTTCACTGGAAGAGATGCTCAGGTCCACGGAACTTTCTGTTAATTCTAATTGTGATAAAGTCCCAAAAAAGTACGTTATATCCAATGCTGCATAAAGATTGTCCTCAGATGACACACTCCTAGTCTGCAAGTGCGCGCAAACCCTATTCATCTCACAGCAGCTTTTACTTTCACTCTGCCACAGACGCCAAACTCAGACAAGGAGGGGTTGGTTTGCATCACCGAATTCTTTTTTTTTTCAGCAGCCTATTTCTAGAAGGGCTAGAAAGTTTCGCATTTGTGTATTTAGAACAAGGTGCCTGATGATGTGAAACCAAAATAATTTATTTGTAGCTACAATGTTAACATTGAAATAAATACTGAAACTTTATAAATAACTGAAAATATGAGCACCTCCTTCTGTTCAAATTTTAACTTTGTTATGTACTAAACTTTTTCTTACAGTGATAGGACTGGGCTGCAGAAAAGCCAGTCTTTTATAACCAATGTGCCTTTTTTTTTGCCAACAATAGTGTGCATTATTTTTTGAGTCAGAAGCTCTATTGGTATAATTATTCCTATGTCCCCATAGAAAAGAATCCTTTAAAAAAAATTCCTGGATACAGGCGGTGATCCAAACCACTCCAAAAATCTAATCAATCATTCCTTATTCAATTTCTTTGTATTTTGATGTGACCAAAAGTGAAAATCATTCTTTCATTTCTGAGATTTCCTCAAAATGTAATCAAAATCTATAACCTTTTGAGTTATGTCACTAACAGACAGACAAACCAACGCTGCTGAATACCTGATCTCCGCCTTATAGAGGCAAGAAGTTAGGATAGATATTCTCATGTCTGAAATGAAACAACTGTTGTGAAATTAAGAATATCTCTGAAAAAGTTGAGGCAACTTATGTTTACAAGTTCCTTCAACTTAACTGCACGACCAAATCTGAATAGCAGTCTCAAAGAGACACGCAAAATGCAGAAAGGCCAAGCCTCAAACCAGGAACCTTCTTGCTTGCTAACCACCACACCATCACGCTTCACAGTACAGGCCTCAGGTGCTGAACTGGCCTACCTGCAGTTCACATCTTTCATCAATAAAAAAAACATTTGGAGCATTAAGAAACAAAAACATCAAGCAACAAAGGTCCAGAACTGTTGAGCTGGAGGAGCAGACAAATATTCTTCAGAAATATGAAGAATTTAAACACATCATCCAGGCCAAAAGCAAAACTGTTGCCGCAGCAACAGCCAGGAAGGTGTTCTGGCAGAAAATGTCCAACTCTGTTAAGGCATAAATTCGTCAGATTATACAATATTAATTAATCAGCGAATATAAGCACCCTGATCACTCAATTTCACTTTATTACGGCCCAGACGGTTCGAGCAGAGCTTCCTCACTTTTCTTTATGTTCTGTCTGTCAGCAACATAACTCAAAAAGAGACTCGGCACCCTGTTTGTGTTGGAATATTAATCCTGTCATGGCAGGAGTTGTGTGTTCCATAAATGCATGATTCTGCAGTTCTGTCATACATGATCATTATATTTCATTATTTCAGATGCAACCCTAGTGGAGCTAAACAGACTTGGGAAAAAGTCAAGAAGAAGTACAAGAACATACTTCAAAGCGGCCAGTGAAGGCTTTATTTCTTCAAGGGATTGCATATCTATCCCTAAAAACTCTTTCACTTCCCAGACGTTTACATACAGTTTTTAAAAGAAGAGGGGATGCTAGAAATTGGTAAACATTCCCCTTTTCCAACTTTTAAAATACCTGTGGTGCCATCAAATCTAAAATGACCATGAAATGGTAAAATGTCTCAGTTTCAGCATCTGATATGTTGTTTATGCTCCATTGGGAATAAAATATGAGTTTTGAGATGTGCAAATCATTCTGTTTTTATTTCCACAGCATCCCAACTTGTTTTGGAATTGGGAGTGTAGATGTTTGCGTATTTGCATCGTTAAATTTTTTTTTGCTTATGGATGCAGAAGTGAACTGTGCTGTCAACCCATGAAGTGATTTCACTACAAACAAAACAGGTGCGTTTTCTTTCAAACGATAAGAATGCAATACTATGAAGTCATCTCCTTTGAAGACAAATGCCCTTATGAGGCATTGTTATATAAAAAAGCTGGAAATATACTGTATTTTAGAGATGTCTTTCCTTATTCATGTGGGTTTAACTTGCAACTACTTGATCCTCATATAGGGTGACGTAAATCACTAGTGACCTGTAGGAGAACCAAGTCAAATTGAAAAGTTGTCAGTAAATAGTGTCTGTGGGATGGAGTCAACATGCGGGCCTCGGGTCTCACCTGAAGGATCCTTGTTTTAAGACAAGTACCGCTGAGATCTGATTCTAAATAACATAGCACAGAGCAATAAATTGCAAATCAATTCCTTTTACACAACTCTTTTGGAAACTGGTGCACATCTTCAGCCCGATTAGCACAGTTTGAATTCCTGTGGTAAAGCTTCCTTTTGCACGCGACTTAAAAAACAAAAAACAAAGAAAAAAACTCAGCTGGAAGAGGAACAATAAAGATTTATCTATGAAGTGGAAAGCACCTGCTCAACTTGTTTATCTGTTTTTAATATCCACTTGTCACACATTACATAGGCGTTTAATTCTCTCTAATAAGTGTGAATGCATTTTCCTTTTTTTTAAACTTCAAAAACCTGTTGATCTTGCCCGGAATTTAAAGCTGTATTATTCATAACACAAGGGGAGTACTGCAACATTATAACTGGCAGATAGATAATAGTGTAACATTTACCTCAACACACAGAGCTTGTCACACCCAGAAACCTGAGGTCCACCCTTGTCATTGAGTCATGTTGCAGCAGTCTTGGCAGAGGTAAATATTCAGACAGGCCCTGTGCCAAAACTTTGTGTGATGTGCAGCGATGGCAGGTTTCCTATCATCAGCAATTTGCATCACAAATCTTAACATTTTTCTTCCAGGGATTCACTGAAAACCCC
Source organism: Atherinosoma microstoma (assembly GCA_037177055.1). Taxonomy (NCBI): domain Eukaryota; kingdom Metazoa; phylum Chordata; class Actinopteri; order Atheriniformes; family Atherinidae; genus Atherinosoma; species Atherinosoma microstoma. The sequence goes on along the minus strand of JBBBVU010000022.1, from coordinate 7,160,251 downwards.
CCAAACTACCAACAATCTGCCCTACAATAAAGTACTCCTCTGCTATTAATGTTCTTAGTCTAAAATAGAGGTGACCTCAAAACCGTGACGAATCAGAAACTGTGTAAACAATGGATATAGTTAGTTGGCAGTGACCCTGGTTATTTGGTCAATTTTACCAAGGGAAGGGCTGTGTGGCTGCCAGATACCACCTTATTCCACCCTGGGAATGTCTCAAAATGAAACTGAAAGTAAGCCTCACATTCACCACAAGGCGTTCCCCAAACATGAAGCATGGCATGCATTTGGCAGATAACAAAGGAGACTTTCTGTTAGTGAGAAAAAAAAAAAAAAGCGAGGAAAGCACCTGGAGCTTTAGAAGAGAGAAAAAACAAACCGTCTCTTGCTCCATGGTGACACCCATACAAGCATGAAATGCAGGATTGACTGTATTCCTCTAAGTCCTGATATTCCAGGAAAATGACCGGTTACAGAAATAAAAGGGAGGTAGAAAAACAGAAAAGAAAGGACAATAAACAGAGCAATACTGGATTATTGGTCAAAATATTCTAATACTGACTTTCTAAAATAAAAAAACTAATATCTTTTCCTGCATTATGTTCTGTCTGCATGTGTTGCATACACAACAATGTATCTATCTATGATACACCGACATCGGCTGATAGTATCGCTCGACAGATGAGAATTCAAGGAAAACATAAGATGGTGAAGAATAAACTTACCGCAGTATAAATCCATGTTATCAAAGATTTCTGTTAGTCCTGCTGTGTGACATGTTGGACTACAAGCACTCCTGGAAACCTCTGCTGTGTTATCTGCGATTGCATCCATCATGCTCAAATATGTCTTTGAGTAAAAAGAGTTGTCTTGTGCAGTTTTACAAACTTTAGGTGCCTCTGAACAACTTTTTAAGAGTCCAGAAAATGTTCTACACTGTGCATCTGCTGTGTAACCAAGCAGGGGTTGACTTGTGTTTGTTGTCTTGTCAGCTGACCAGCACACATCTTGATGTCCCTCCAGCATGCCGGTGATGTCATCCGTTTCTGTTGCTGTGCAGGTTTCCACAGGTGAGCCATTTCCTGCTGCTCCGAGGATCCTGAAGTGATCCGTGTTTGATTCAGTTATTGCTGTGATGTCGAGTGTGGAGAAACAAACCCTTTCTGACTCGTTGCTGGCTGCGTCTGCATCAAATGTGAAGTTTGGGGTCCCTGACTCTGAACATTCAGAGTCACCAATGTATGCATCAAGTATCCTGCAAGCGGCTGCAAGCTCCATTTCCTCTTCCATGTCCATAACAGAGCGTGGGGCTTCGCTGTCCAACACCATTTTGTCACTTGTTGAGCAGCCAGTAGTCACGTAAGGAACCAGTGGCAGCAGCATCCCTCGTCCTCTGTCCCAGTGCTGCCACAGAGGAATGGCTATCCTCCTTGCTGCTTCCTCGACCTGCTCTAACCACTCCTCCTCATTCTCCAAATTCCCCTTATTCAACCTTTCATTATCACTTACTAGCTTCTGCATTTGTTGTGCTCCATTCAGCAGTTCTTCATAACTGAACCTAAAGCTGCATTGATAATCGGATACTGTTAATGTAGAAAAGTGTTTATCCTTTGCTGTTTCTTCCCCAAATTCTTGAACTTCTTTCGGAAATTCTTCCAGTTTGTGGTCATCGACAGCAGATTTTGATCCTCCAGTCTTCACATGACTGATCTGTGTCCGGTTAAGATGCTGGCGGATGGTCGATCCTGGTGAATTCAAAGCCCTCTCACCTCCAACTTCAACCACATGACCCTGCGTAAGCCAATTCAGACTCTTGCTGTATGTTTCCGAGATGATCTGCTCTTCCACCAAACCCTTCAGCAGACCTTGGACCTCAGCTGGGGAGGCCCAGGTCAGAACTGCCCGCACTCTGTCCAGAACGTCCAAGAACTGCGTCATGGCGATGACGCCCTCCTCCGAGGCATCAAGCTCTTACAAAGAAGACACTTTCTCATGAGGATGATGGAGTTTTAGGTTGGTTTTTTTCTTTTCTTTAAAGGGACACAGTGATTTTGCCCAGTAGGCGTTCTAACAGACAGGGAGGTGTTTTTGAGGTTTGATGGGAGGTCTGCTTCTAGAAATGTATGTGAGACAGACTGGAGGCGGCGGTATCATCATCATTACTATTAGGAAGTGAGGTTGCACAATGCTTATTTAAAGAGAGAATCTGATGTCAGGCATTTCTGTTTCACATTTTCACTTCATTATAAAAAAAAATCTCCAATTAGTTATTATTAAACTTGTTTTTTTATCTCACAGATCACAAATATACTCAGTATCACGCTGAACACTCAACTACTAAAGGTAGCATAGCACCTTTATAAATCCTTCAAAGTGCTTTGCAACAAATACACTCAGGAAATCACCTGATTTCACCGAGTTAGGGACTTTCTGACAGCCCAACAGGATGTAAACACACAGGTAACACATTGATTGATTTCCTTAAATAAATAAATTCAGCGTAACCTCCTCTTTAGCTGGTCAGGACTATTTTTACACATTTGCCTTCAATGAAAAACAATGTTTCACAAGCGAATCCTTACAGAGACCCAAAATACTCTCACGGCACAAATGCACATGTGCATACTGCCGTCACCTGAACAAGGAAGCGCCACACTGGCATTTATTTGTGGGATGAAAACAGGTTTGGTGAAACTTTGCACGCCCCCATGCAGTGTCATGCCAAGATGTTGTGTTTAGATGGTTACAGAGAAACCTGATCTACCACAGTGCAGGGTACATCGTCGGCAAAGTTTTCACTGATGTTCCTGTCTATGTGGGAAAAAGACAACTTGGTGCGAGGCTCAAAGGGGAAGGTTTTAGATTATTTTCTGGTGCTGAATGCTCATAGTTTGTTTCAAATGATTAAATATCCAGAAAAAACAAAAACAAACAAACAAAAGAAAAAACATTTCCACACTGCAAACAGCTCACAGCTTCTTATTTTTACTGTCTAGGTCAGTGGTTCTCAAACTTTTTGAGCCACGACCCCCAAGATAAGATAACATTCGCTGGTGTTTGTACACATCCCCCCCACCCCCCACAGCGACAGTGATTAACTATATGATATATCGGATGGGTCATCTTGCAGCCGTCCTCTAAATATAAGTAAGGCTTGAAAACTGTTAGAATTTTCATAAATAAGGAGGATAAAGTGGTTTTTAGTGGATTTGGCAACTACAGCGAGATAATGTTGAATGTGGACTAATGTTGTTTATACATTGTGTCCAAAAATTAAGGTGCTAATTTTAGATTTCTCTGCATTAATGGTTTAATATTGACAACCCTGGTACAAGTCCACAATTTATTTGATAAATGTAGTCTATATATCTTTCTTATAATTATCTGGCGACCCCCATGGGGGTCCAAACCCCCAGTTTGAGAACCACTGATATAGGTTATTATTAGGTTCACTAGTTTTAAAGGGTTCAAAGTTTTGAAGTCATTCAGGTGGATTATTGAGCAAGTTTAGGGGTTCAGAGGAACAAACTTGGTCTAAAAGACTCTGGTCAATATATATACTATACAGACTGTCATTACTGAGACAAATGAAATGTGTGATCTGCGGTACCGTTGTTTTGTCTGTTAACAGGATACAGATGTAGTTTCACATGTGTTTTTCTGTGAACTCTGGAGGAACTACATCCAACAACAGAGGAGTAAATGAGGACAAACACATCATGTACTCACATTTTAACTACAGAAAAACTTGCAAAGCCAATCAATATTGGTGAAATCTGTTCAATGAATTTTTGGGTGATTTTCACAATAAAGACCCAGGCGGTGAGTCTTTAAGTATCTCCATAGTCCTAAACAGAGAAACTAAAAATGGACAGCTATTATATTTGTACAGTTTGGTTGGTCTTTTTATTTAGAAAACAAATCAAATCAGAAAAAAAACCGTGAATCCAACTTTAAACATTATGTTGTTGCTTCACGTGTACAGGGGAGAACAAAATGTAGCCTTCCTGAATGCATTTTATGATAAGTAAGGCGTCCTGCCACTCGCTGTGTGAGGTGAAACACTAAAAAACTAAATTCTGTCAACAGCCTGCTCATCTCAGGTAAGGAATGACTTCAGTGAATAAGACATTGAAATCCAACAACATGTTGATATGTCTGTGGGTAGGTTGGAAATAGCAGGAAATAGTTGGTTGCCATGACAACTTGATTTACAATCTGATCAAAGATTAATCTTAAAAAAAATAGATTATCTCATCTGCTGAAGCACAAAGGATTCTTTATTACTGCTTGACCTCTGAAGTATACAGGACAATGGCAACAAACTACATCAACCTTCACCATTTCTATCTTGTGTATTGTATGTTTTATCTTCTTGCATGGACCCCAGGAAGACTAGCTCGTCCCACTTTGGATCCTTTTTACAATAAAGAATAATATAGGGTCATGACAGAAATAGTCATTGCTCCTTAACAAGTCCACAAATACACTGTAATTCACATCAGAAGTCTTAATTATACGTTTCATTTTTTACATCCTCCGTTAAAAGACAAGCTATGAATGGAAGAGAGAATAAAGAAAGTACTTTCTGAGTTTTTTCATTCATTGGTGCCATGTATTTCATTCCTACTCTAAAACGGTATAAACACAAAAAAGAGCTTTTTCTCCACACAGCAAGAAAGATTTAACTTTAATAGTGCAGTATTATGCCTTCACTACCATTATCAGTCCTCTGAACAGCCCACAACTATTATACAATTTGTTCTTTAGTAAAGGCGGCCGTTGCTGAAAATGGTTTAATATGGCTAAAAAAAAAAAAAAAAACTATTTTTGAAGACTCCTCTGTTCAGTAAGCATGTTCTCTTTATTGTTGTCTGCAGTTGTGTTTTTTAGATGAAACTAGCTGTAATCAAAAATTTCATTCCAGAGTATTCAGCTCAGTTACATTAGAAATAATCTTTATTTGTTCCCAGATTTGTTGCACAGTGGGGTCTGATCAACTCATTAAACTGATATCAAAGCTGCTGCTTGACACATTACGAGCTCTGTTGTCGAAATCAATCTGACCAGCTTTCTTAACTTTTTTAAAGCTGACAACTTCAGCGTTCCTGCGTGTTTGTGACCCAGTTTCTACCACATTTGTCGCGTAATCAGCCGCGGTTTTTGAGTCCAATGTGGCCGTCGTCTGATGCTCTCAGGTTGTGCTGTTCTCCTCAGTCTCTCTGTTGGAGCAGTAGTCCTGGATACCTGGCGGAAGGTAAAGAAGATGGGAGTGACGTCTGATGAGTTTTTACCTCTTTTAAAGATTTCTGCATGTGTGTATTTGCTGTAAACCATCTAAAATTGAAAGTGGGTTATTCTCCTTCCTCTTTAGACGACTGCTTCCTGTTTGTAAAGTAAATACTTCTTCTTTCATTGCGTTTAATCAGGAATTGGGAACATCAACTAAATAATGTAGTCATCAAAAAATAATGCCGCACTTCGCTGGAAAAGGGGATATGACTGAGTGTGCATTTAACTTCCCTACCCAGGAATGCAGCAAAATGATTAAAGAGCTCAAAGGGGCACGGGCAGCGGACTCACTCTGCACAATTCTCATATAGACTTCGGCAGCAGGAGAGTCGGGCACTTCGTTGAGGAAAGATTTGCCCTCGTCGCAGCTCCGTGCTATCCTCGGGTCCAGGGGCACCTTGCCTAACAGAGGCAGATTTAGATCTGCACACATTTTCTCAGCACCTCCGCTGGTGGGGGGGAAGATCTGTGATGTGTTCTGCAAGAGAGGAGTAAAGAAAAGAAAATCAGTCATATGCATTTGCATCACAACGGCTGTTCTGCTCTAAACATGTCGAGTTTCGGCATGACACATGTTCCAGTTTGACATATTTAACATGAATTTAGCTTTGCCAAAGTATAAGGTCCATGGTGCACTTTGACAAAGTTTCAGGAGTTGTAAGAGAGATAGTTTATAAGCAGTTGTGGATAAAGAAACCCTCTCACTTTCACCAGCTAAGCTGAGTCAAATTACTAAAACTTTCAATGCTGCAACCGTATGGCAAAGACAGAAAGGCCCAATCCCATTTCAATTTGTAGGGTTTAACTTTCAGCCCTCCCCCTTGTAGCTCCGTTTTAAGGGGCAAGGGGAGGGGAGAAGGGGAAGGGGTAAAAAAAAAGAAATGAGATTGGACCTAAATCTTCCCACTTTTAAATTCCATGTCTGCAATGCTTTCTGCTGTAGATCTGTAGTCTTCCACCAAATAGTCTCTTTGACTTTGAGGAGGTTCTCAAAGAGCCCCGAGCCACAGACGACCAAACATTTTCACCGGATCTGTGGTCTTTAACATCCCACATAACCAGTCATCTGTGAAACTGGCAGAATATTACAGTAGTTTAGTGTTAAGAATTATCTTAATTGTTATATTAAACTACATTGCAGTGAAAACATTGTATGCTTAAAGAGCAACAGCTCTACTGAGTGGGAAAGTACTGTTTCTCTGAGTTTCACACAGATCTTATCTGGACTGCAGAAGCCAGATAAGGCTGGTTTGGAGGAGGTAGTCCTCTCTGTGAAGCTGGGTGTGTGTGTGTGAGCTTGCATGTGTATATATTCTGACACTATCCAATGCATGTCAGTGCAAATTCTGGTTGTAAAACGTCTTTCGCACTCCTTGCAAATAAATCTTTTATTCTTAAGCTGCGACTCTGACTCTTAATTGTGTTAAGGAAACTGGATACGAACTTAACAGCGCAATACAGTCCTAGATAGTAGAAAGTTTCCTGACAATGTGTGTGCGTGCGTGCGTGCGAACTAGTTCATTTTAATCCTTTTGAAATGAAGTTTGAACTATGTCTTGTGAAGTGTACACAACTTTTACAAGAAGCAGGAATTTATAATAGAAAACATACACATTTCAAAATGTTAATAGCTTTATGTTGTGATGGTGCACTTTATCCATAATGGTGAGTCTCCCATAGCACTCTCAACTTGTGTTTTTTCCAGTCCAGATGCCCATCTTGATGACCTTCTGTCGCCACTGTAAAATTTTCCATGTGTTGATGGTGCTAGGACATATTCTAAATTGCCCTCATGTCTGACAGTATTGCCTTGGAGTTTCACCTTATTGAACCAATTTAAGGCATACATGTACAGTGGGTGAGTAAATAGTGAGTAGTAAATGATACCAACTTTATGGTTGTGTATTGACTTTATGGTTGGACAGCTGGCCCCTGTGAATAGAAACTATTTCTTCCTTCACATTTTTAAAGGGTGATGTGAAAATCAAAGTTACAAGCATTGAGAATACAGTTTGTGTGTATCATCACCGTACTAATATTCTCATTGTTAGTCTGCCTGCCTGTGCATTTGCAGTCAAATTGTTGCTCTGGCTGGACAACCACTACTGTCCCTGCATCTCAGTTACCATAAAGATTAGCCGCCAAACCCTGACATGGAATGGTAGTTTTCCACCTAGTCTTGTTCATAGCAAACACATCAGTGTATACCAGGTGACATTGATCTGTGCTTTGTTAGAGAATGGGAGAGCGAGGAAAACAATAACCCATTTAAATTTGCTGCAGATCTGGATCATTTGTAGAGCACTCATGATCAACATTGTTAACATGTAAAGTTATGATGCAGTAACATCCTGCAGTCCTGATGCTCTAAGCTTATTTGCAGGCCTCTTTATGATAGGGGGGACAAACGGGTCTGTTGTCCTGGGCCCAGGGTAAGTGGAGGCCCAGAACTGGACCCTCATTAAATTATGGAATAATTTTTCAAATTCTTTTTAAAATAGTCCTATTTGTGGAAAAAAACCTAAACATTTAAGTTACATAAAAGCTTTTTATTTGTTTTCTTCCTAATTATCCTTAAAAATAGTGGGCAAGAACCCCCCTACCCCGACACAAAAATGGTTTGGCCACAGATCAAAATGTATCTTGTCATTTGGTTTGAAGTTTAGCACGCTAAAAATATCCGGTCAGTAGCCACAAGTCTGGTAGAGAAGAAAAAAATAGAGGCTAGAGATTTTCTAAACAAATGTATATATATTTAAAGTAATGACAGTTAAGCTGGAACTAGTAAAGCCAAGGTAGAGCAAGGTAAGACACAGCAAAGCCAACGTTCACCAGCCTGGTAACGTTTCCTGATTGGTCAGCTCTAAAGTTAACGTCTGTTAAAAGTCCCACACAGCACGTTATCTTTGACAGAAACGGTTACTTTTGGTTTCTCTGTCAGAGAGGAAGAGATCAAGCTGCAGTCAGCTGACAGCGAGAGTGATGTGGGAGGAGCTGGCTGGTCCGTGTACTTTGCGGCCATCCGTTTTTTATGTTGATGTCAAAAAAACGAAAATTGGACGGCTATCTGGTCAGGGTATGAAAGTATAAAACCTTATTTGATCGGATTGAACAGCTTGAAAATCTGAAAAACTGAACATTTTTTGTTTTTTGTTTTGAACGAAAAACGAGACTGTTTTTCATTTTTCGTTTGGGTTGAACAAAACAAAAAAACAAAACGGATTTCAAAATAAAAGTCGAAATTTGTTTATGTTCATTTCATATTTTGTTTGACCGTAATTGCTAAACAAATGAATGAGGACTGTCAAGTTACAGGAAGTGTCACAGACAGACAGACAGACAGACAGACAGACAGACAGACAGACAGACAGACAGACAGACAGACAGACAGACAGACA
>JBBBVU010000022.1:7139300-7151464 GCA_037177055.1 Atherinosoma microstoma | reverse complement strand
AAGCTGCGACTCTGACTCTTAATTGTGTTAAGGAAACTGGGTACGAACTTAACAGCGCAATACAGTCCTAGATAGTAAAAAGTTTCCTGACATTTAGTAACAAAAATATCTAACATGTAGGTGAGAAAAAGCCATGTGAGCACAACAGAACTAGGAATGAATAGAAAACCTGACTGGACATTCAACACAGAGCAACACAGTTCATTCAATCTAATCCGTTTTAATGTCTATGTGAGAGTTGTGAGGGACAGAGGCTGATTCTAAGGACCTCCAAGTAGGATATTATGTCAGATAATTAAAAATGTATTCAGAGGAAAAAGAAATGCCATTAATTTGTTTCAAAAAGTGTTTTTCAAATCAAGTGATACAAGTCACATGATGGGAGATGATTAAACAGGCCATGTTTCTCTTCCCGGTGTTTGGTCCGTCTGCCATGTTGGATAGTTGATCTGATATAACAAGCGCACCTGAACGTTACGCAGCTTTAAGAATGGAGGATCAGATTTTGTTAAAGCACATACATGAGAGGAAGGCTGTGGTCTGTGCTTCTGGCCTGTTTGTGTATTTGCATTTGTCAGTGACCTTGCATTTAGGACACACAAAGCCGCTCATGTTCTCCACCACTCCGATGATGGGCAGCTTCACCTTCTGGCAGAACCGAATCTCTTTCCGCACATCCTGCAACGACACCTCCTATGGAGATACACACAGGAAGCAGAAACATGTTGGCAGAAAGAGAAATAAAAAAAAGCCGATGGAGGAACAAAACAGCTTCCACATATAAGTCTGTTGAAATGCATGACTTGTAAAACACTTCTAAGATAAAAGGTAGTTTGGCAATTTGTCAAAATGTTAAAGACGCCGGCTTCTCTCAGCGGGAAATTCCAGCCTGGTTAGTTTGGTTATGGTAGAGCAGGAACTTAAGGAACGAGGAAGTGTTTTTGGTTTAATCTCACAGCTCCACAACAAAATGAATTACCAGGAAACGGCAGCTAAAAATAAAAACAACCCCAGAAACAGAAAGAAAATGATTTTGGGACACGTAGAAGCAACTAAAGCAGATTGTGTTGGGAAAAACGAGCATTTGTTGCTACAGCCCTCCGGTTACCACATAAACATCAGAAGAGAAACTCCATTGAATTCCATTAAATAATCATTTGACATATTAAGAATCTCCACTGTGGCTTCAACTGAGGAGAAAAGATTCCTGTTTTAATTAAATATCCTCAATAACATCAGATTTGTTTCAAAGTGTAGGGATACTGAAGCAATGCCTTGGCATTGAGGGAGAAAATTGGCTCAAACTTGTTCCATTTATCTTTTTCTATTATGTCATTACAGGTGTGTCACTTACTGTAAGCTGGGTATAAACTTCTTATCAAACTAGAACACTTCATGATTAAAGACCAAAAGTACAATGTTGAGTTTACACGTGTAAATTATAAAGTAAATTAAATGTAAATGATAAAGTTTTTCAAAAGCAAACCTTTAAAGAAAATTGTACTAAATCCACAGTATGATTTTTTAAATATGCCCAGCTGTTTGTTTTTTTTTACTTTATAGATGCTGCAGCCAACATTTTATTTTTTTCACTGATATATCTAATCAAACATGCTGTATTTTAGTGTCTTAATGCTGCCATGTCATGCTGTACCACAACCTTTTATTGGTTTATGGTAAAACAGCATTCTTTGATAACATATTTATTTGATGTCCAACATAATCCCATCTGCCTGACATATCTCTTCATTAAATCACAAATAGGATTTTATAATTGTGTATTAGAATCATAATCACAACTTATTTCTTAAATAGAGTTCTACATCTATTTACACATTATTCATTTTACACTGTGGCACCACAGTAGCGTGTGGAAGATCTATACACAGACAACAGCTTGGCACCTCTTCCTCATACTGGTCACATTGTGCTGTGGAAACTCCTCAACCAAGAGTTGTTGCAGGTCAACCAGAGTGATTGTGTTGGTCACTAAAGCATGTACAGCATGATCAAGCTGATCCCACAAAGGTTCAATAGGGTTGAATACTCTCAAATTCTGGAGGCACTCTGCTGATCTTGTCTCTGTGGGGGAGAGCGTTGTCATCCTGGAGGATGGAGTTAGGTCCCTTATTGTGGAGAGATGGGATCACTAATGGCTCCAGATTCTCATTCTGTCTGTCTGTCTGTCTGTCTGTCTGTCTGTCTATTAAAATAGGTGCCAATCATTCAGGTCCCAGTCATACATTTGTGACTGACACATACCTGGCAGCTCTTGGATCTCAAAAAGAGAATATTGCAGGGAATTCTGGTACATTTTTGAGGGAAACTACTCACATGTTTAGCTGTGTTGTTCATTTCTGAGAGGAGTTATCCTTACAAGTTATACCTCGTTGTAAAGGTGACTAATCAGGCTTTCCAACGATGTGTAGTACAACATCAATTGGCATTATTAGAGGGGAGAAATGACTGAACAGACACAAATTTTCTTACTTTGTGTTTTCTAAGCCATATAAGCTGATGGTCTGTACATACTACTGAGTGTTTCTCACAAAGAGGGTAAAGATATAGCAGCACTAAAGGTGCATTCATATCTACTAGATAAATGCATTCCAACTAAATGAAGGTTATTTGTGCTGCTCCCATTTTCTGCACGTTACCATGACGACTTCAGTTTCATCTGAACAGGTTACACATACTGCAGGAAGTTAAAAATCAGTTTGGGGACAAAAGCAAAATAGAAGTTTATCGGGTGGAGTGAAGTAGATACAGACATCGTTTAAAGGTGGAGTTTCCCTAAAAAGTTTCTGTTATCGGCTCAGCTAAATGTCAACAGTCCGGGTTGCGAGTTCGTCTAAAGTTACTCATTTCTTTTCTCTTCTGGCTCTGCCCTTCAACACAGTTCATATGAAACGAAACAATGGATTCATCTGAACGTGTAGGTGTTTTCAAACGTCTAACCAGCCCTATGTATCAGTTGTTGTACCTGGGGTGTGGTGATGATAACTGCCCCATCAACATGGGTGGAGCCTAAGTATTGCACAATTGACAGATGTTCATCCGAGGTGCCCGGCGGTGTGTCCACAATGAGGTAATCCAGCTCACCCCAGTCTACATCCCTTAAAAACTGCTTGATCATCCCTGTGTGGAGGCAAACATCACACAGATTGTCATGTTATGACAATTTGAAACTGGAAAATCAACATTATACACAAACACTTTCACGTACCATTCTTCTTGGGTCCTCTCCAAATCACAGCATCGTCTGGGCTACTGAGTAGGAAGCCGATAGACATCACTGCCAGGTTGTCATCAACATACTGCAAAACATACATTTTGATTTATGCTATATTTAATTCCTTTTATCTTTTAAAAAAAAAAAAAAAGCATTAAATATTTCATCATTATTTGAAGGGACGCACCACAGGAGACCAGCCAGAACCACTCTGGTGAACCTACATGACACAACAGATAACAAATGTCAAAGCAGGACATGCTGTTGTCTTCCTTGTGTGGACTTTGTGAGTACAGTAAGTGACAGACAAACAGCTGTCTAAAATATGAGGAATGTGTGAGGACAGGATCTCAAAGTAGGCTTAAAAAAAAGCGAGTGTTAACTGTGGGGACAACTGACCTGTTCTCCCTCTAAACCCATGATCCTGGGAATGGATGGACCACAGATGTCTACATCCAGCAGGGCAACCTGGAAACAGCAAAACAGGGAGAAACAAATAATAGAAACAAATAGAAAATAAAAACTCTTTAGAGGGCAGCTTAGTCATTTACAAGAAGTTGATCTAAACTACAAATGACTACATAAGGTCAATCAATTAAACTATGAAACTTAATTTATAAAGCATCATTCAAACAACTCAGCCGTCACCCAAAATGCTTCAGAAATAATGGACCAGATCAGAAATGAAAAAGAATTCATGGAAGAATTACGGACAGGAAAAAATTTATTAATTAAATCTGGACAGAAAAAGCTTGTAAAATATTAAGAATAAAAGTTGAATAAACTTTATCTGCTGTGGTTAGAGGCCTTAGGATGTTTACTGGTTCTTTACAGGTGTAGCAGCTGATCGTCTGGTTTTTCGGTTTAAGTTTGATATCACACTTTTTTATATCTTTTGTTTCTCTCTTTCCTTATTCTTCCCTTCCCTTCTCTCCTCTGCTCACCCTCTCCCTGCTGTTGCTCCTCCGGGTTGTCCAGTGCTTATGTGTAAATTTGGCAATAAACTAATTGTAAAAATAGATCAACAAAATAAAATAGTCATAAAGAACTTCATTTAAGATTCAAAGGGGGCCTCATATCAAAAAAAGGCTCCTTTTGGCATTGCAAATTTGTTCAGCACAACACGGCAGGACAGATTTTTTTTTCTTAAAACATGGGTTTCATTCGTTTGCTAAGTTTGGCAATGGTTTTAATTATTAATGCTACTTCCCTTGTCTTCCACTGAACAATTGTGCAATGAAAATCTGCCGTCATTGACGTGCTCCACTGAAAGGCTCATGCAATCATTCTTCCTCCACGCCATGCGGCCATACAACATCTCACGGGGGAGTCGATAAGAGAGCCACAGACTTATAAGACCTTTACAAATGTACCTTAAACACAGGCACTTTATCACACACATACTATGACAGACTATAATGATTGCTGCCATAGCTTATTTTATTTCTATCTTATTTTATCTTTCCTTTTAACTTGTGTGAATCTTAGTATTTATCCTTGACCTAATTTCATGTCTTGTCAAGCATTAATAAAGTATGTATGTATGTATGTATGTATGTATGTATGTATGTATGTATGTATGTATGTATGTATCTGAAAATACAACACAGAAAGACGTTCACTGATGCTCCAAAAGGGAGCATCCAATTGTTGACCTGGCGTATCATGGCAGCATCACCAGATGTTTTGGTTCTGTTTTGAGGAAGAACAAAAAGAGAAGAACTGGAGGAACGTCCTGAGTGACCTTCTAGGCTCATAAATATGAATCATTTTAAAAAGGTACTAATATAAGAAATGAAAACTAACAGGAAAGTAGCGCTTTCTGTTAAACAGTGTGACTTTAAAATAGTTGTAACTTTGCTCTTCAAGTCAGCACTTGGGCAGCAGTTTTGTTTTCATTGTAGCTAATTGGTTATACTCCCAGGTAGACCTCAAACAGCAGAGTAAACTTCTACCCATGCCACCCCAGCCACTGAATTTCTAATCAATAGCTTGTTGTCTCTCTCTTTGATTGACCTAGAAGACATTGCTTGACATCCAAGGTTGGATTTTTGTTTCCAAAAATGTTTGCAAACAGTAAAGTTGTCTATGTGCTGAACTTTAAAACCTGAACAGACCAGGCCAACAGTGACCACTAGTGGTTGTAATGTACAGGACACACAGCAGACATATCAAAGGAAAAAGCCTGAACTTTTGGAATGTTGGCTACTTTGCTGTTTGTGGATCTGATGGCATTGTTTGGGTTTGCTTAGAATGGAGTCTTACTGTAGTTCAATAGAAACTTGTTCAGTGTGATCACCTTTGTCTTATGAGAAAGAAATTTTGTCCAAGATAACTCTGCAGGCTCCCCAAGGACACTACGGGGGTCACTGAAAATGTTACGAGTAAGAAAATACTGTCCGTTATGAAAACACTTTTTTTTTAACCTTTCACAGGATGGGGCAGTAGAGTTTAAGGAAGCATGTGATTTTGTTACAGATAATACTACATTTCCTAAACTTTAAAACAGGAAGCTTTTATGCAGCATCCGGCTCTGACCCCTGAGGGAATTTATGTAATAGTGATTAGTAATTACCTCCTTTGTGCTGTCACTTGCCAGGGCATGGGCCAGATGGGCACTAAAGGTACTCTTCCCCACTCCTCCTTTTCCTGACAACACGAGGATCTTGTGTTTGACGACTGACAGCTTTGCTCCTATTTCTGCGATAGCTGAGAGCAGTGGAAATGAAGAACGGGAAAGAGTGGTTTAAAGTCCAATACAAATCCCATATGTATTTGATGAACAGTATTTTTCAAAATATTGCTATAATGACTAATAACTGACATAATAACTTGATGTAACAAGTTGCAACCTCACCAGGATCTGGGGCTTTTGTGGCTCCGGAGGCACACAGTTTCTGGTTGGGACAGCCCTCACATGACGCCGACTTTCCTGCTTGCTCACTTGTGGTACCCGGGCAGTCTAAAAGGATAAGGAGTCCATTTAAAGTCCTTGATGGCTCTCTGTGACCATTTTAAACTAATCAGAACCCCTAAACATGCTTTTTGTTCTTGTGGTTTGTGTTTAACTCAAGCCCAAGGTTGTAAAGTATCTTTTACTTCTTCAGCTACTACTGAAGGGATTTTCAAACCAACTTTTTTTCTTTTTATATCATAATGAAGAGATCAAATACGCCCAATATTATTTCTCTATAAAATGCTAACAAAGTATCTTGTATTATGTTATTTTAAAGAACTACAGCATTTATTACAATTTGATTTGTCAGATTCGAGTTTATTATTTAATTCAATTGAAAAATAGCTCGAATTATTTTTTCTTTAGTAAAAATATGTAATTAATATGAGCGTGATTTGTAGAAGTAATCATTTCTAATTATTATTAAAAAAACAGGTTGTAGTTAGTATTTTTCACACTGTTTCTGACAGCTGAGTCACCATGACTCAGCAACATTATTAAGTTAGTGTAGAGTTTCACCATATAAATATATTTACGGACGCTTTAACCTTGAGCACAAACCATATTCACTGAAATTATTCGTTTTAAAAGAACAAAAACTAAACTAAATGCTGCACTGTTGAAGCCTTTAAAAACTTTCTTTGTTTATTTTAAACCAATGAATCCAACGAGGAGCATGCTCAAACACGTGCAAGTTATTAATTATACCACACAAGGTTTCACACACCTTATAACGTAAACAAACACCTCTACCTGTGCTACTGTTTTATTGTTTACTAGTGTCACTTTAAAGACCTGTGAAAATAGGAAAAACTAATGGTTTTATCAGTCAGAATTCGGTCACTGAAATAAAGCTGAATTATGTATAATATTCCTTGGCTTCATTCAGAAAAAAAAAAAACTACGACATCATCAGAACCACGGTGCGTTCAGTGTTTACAAATGCGACATCAACCTAAAGGGACAACCATTTGAGAGGAATACTGACACTCGCCAACAAATCCTCCAAACCACACAGATTTAATAAACTAATAACATAATTTTAAGGATAAAAATAATATGTTACTTATAAAATTTAAAGTTAGAATAGGCACTCACGTTCCGGTGCATTTTCTGGTACGTCTGCCATTTTTGCCTGAATGTCCTCTTAGTATAGTCTTCCCCATCAAAGGTTCCGCCGAATAAATATTCTATACTGTTTATCGACCCCCTAAATACATCTAAAATAACTCTAATCTATGGACAAACCTTATAACCACACAAATAAAGCCTCCACATCTCGAGACAAGCAGACAATCTTACTTTTTTTTCTTTTTAAAGGAAAATATGAGCAAATAAGCAATGTGAATGACAAAGCGCATTAGTTTACAACGCCTCATTGTCATGGAGCACATTATTGTTTCTATGAGGTTATTTTTCTTTGGTGCCATGTCAGTTCGCATTAAATAAAGCAACATTTCCAGCATAAAACATGACCTAACAGTTATTTCTAGAGGCTTGTTTTCCACAGTTGTCGTAATTATTTAGTTTTTGAGAGGTGGCATAGATTGCCACCTCTGTCTGATACATTGTCTGGATCTCAAATTAAGTGTTACACATAAATGCAGTCTGTCAAACCAGATATTTTAGCTGATACATTATTTGAAAGTTTCAATGAAAACTTAGTAGAACTCCTGAACTTCTTCCTTCATGTGTTGCATATTGTCTTAGTCAGAGTTGAAAATTAAATTTGGACTGTTTGTGAGAAATGCACTATAATCTGAATAATAATAATAATGATTTCTTTGTATAGTTTTAATTCAATCTCTACAACCAGGTGATCCATTAAAGGTTCAAGGCACTTTGTCCACTAGGGAGCAGTGTTCATTCATCAAGGAAATTTAAAGTTTATGAGTAGATCTTTGACAAGTTACATTTGTTTACACAAAATATACTGTCTGCAACCAAGCTCAGTTTTATAGAAAACATACTCTATCTGGTATTTCATCATTATTTTCATTCAGATAGAATAGCTTTCTATCAAACTGAACTTATTTCAACATAAAATCTAAGTGTGATGATTTCAGGAGCACAATCTAATTTACTGTAAGGTCTAATGAATTGTAACAGAGTGGGAAAACAATACAGGTGGCATTTGTACAATTAAGTCAGTAACAATGGATTTGACAGTGATTTCTTTTGAAAAAGTAGGAAAGCTTCATCAGCACCTTCAACTATTAACATTTCTCTCAAGGTCTGTAACCGGAGTGCCTGTTCACATGGAAAGTTTATGAAGAAGCTGTTTTATTGGCTTGGAAGTGATGCAGGAAAAGCCGATTGGACAACATCTTTTGTTTGGGTTTGTAATCAGAGAACAAAGGAGATGTGTTTGGCGCGCAAGTAAGTTCATGTAAATGCTTTTGCCAGTGTGTGTGTGTATGTGTGTGTGTGTGAGAGAGAGAGAGAGAGATGTTGTGAGTCTGTGTGGTGATGTTTTTTTTTTAAATGTCTTGATCTTGCTTGACATACAATACATTTTTCCTCTGGGGATATATTTACACTTACTCTATTTATTCATTTAATTTCATTCATCTACTATGTATTTCAGCAAGGTTTGTGTATTATAGCACCCTTGTATGCACAAGTTTGCATGTGTGTGTTTGTGTGTGCGTGTCCCTCCCCCTTCAACCGTTTGCATTGTCGAAACCGTGTAATGTGATATTTTCTTTGTGTTGGCCCATTCGTCACTAGCTGTCAGACGCATTCACAGAAACAATTAACAAGCTTCGCTCTCTGCTCATCCATCCTTTGATATTTGTGGAAGGTTGTCAACCACCAGCTCCTGAGAAAACAACTGAATCAGAGTCTTGTTGTTTTGCCAGGGCACTGATTGGTGCATATTTTGTCCAAGGAGGAAGAAATACAAACAAATAGAAAAAAAGGATTTTAAAGTGCATAAGTTAGATCAAGTAAAAATTGGATAGAATGGTGTCATGTTAAATATAAAAATGTGTCTACGGTTTCATGGTTGTTTGATCTTTTCTGAGCTGGAAAAACAACATCTGGAGACTGGACTTGGAATGCCTGTGACATCCTTCCTCTTTCCCTTTTACTGTCTCTCTCCTGCTTCCCCACACCCTTTCATGGAAATACTCCAAATACTGAAGTAGCTCTTTAAAAAGAACATTTGATATTATCCAACAATCAACACAGAGCTGGATCACTTGGACATTCATCACCTGTTGAACAAAGTTAGTTAGTATTACAGTTCAAGCTTTGGCTTTGATGGATGACAGACTGGACCGGGCAGCCGACAAAGATGCTTCGTACGGCCAGAGCAGACTGAACTTGCTCAGAAGGTTGGCGTCCTTCAACATCTGCAAAAAGCTGCTGCAAATGTGAGACAATCATTTCAAGAATGTTCTAAATGGTTGCACCTCTGGTTTTGTTGCATTTTGCTCAACATATAAGTGGCTCCTGTGGCTCAGGAGATAATGTGGTCCGAGTAGTCGAGAGGTTTGATCGCCTGCTTCTTCAGTGGCTGCGAGTAACGAACTGAACCTCGTGATAGAAATCCAAAATGATAATATGACTGAGTCTTCAAGAAGACTAGACTAGACACTTCATAAATCCATTTAAGGATTAGTTCAGTGAACATTTTCAATATTATCAATATTATTCAAGTGTGGCATTTGAGTGATAACTTAAACAGAAGTCCAGTTGACTGGATGATGAAGTCAGGCACATTCTGCCAATTCAGCAACACACACACACACACACACACGCACAAGACTCAGGTCAGACTTCGGTCACTGAGTTATTCAGCAGAAAAGTTAAGCTATGCCACTGAGAACAATGCCACACTCATTCACACACCACCAGCCTTAACATAACCCTCACTTTCTGTAAAATTAGCAGATTAGCAGAGGGAGTTTTGGGCGTGTACGTGTGTGAGCGTGAGTGTGTGCGCGCGTGTAAGTATGTTGTTTGGGAAAACCGAGAAGAGGAAAGAGGAAGCGGGTCGTTTATGGGGGAAAAAAACGATGGGTGTGACCTGGACCTGCACTTTACAAGTCCGGTGAGACAAAAATGAACTAACTGTGAAAACAAAGTGTCGATTTTATTTGCTTTTTCAAATGTGTTTACTCTTTGCTGTTTAAATAGGACAAGTACATCACAAGTGCAACACACACTGGTTGGTATGAATTGATAGTTGGAAACATTGCCAGATTAAACCCAACAATTTAAATATTTAACCAGATAAAGCTGAGTACAGTGATTCTGCCTCAAACAGAAGAATGTATCAATGTCAGGGGTTTCTTTTCTTTTTTTCCCCAGCTGTGGTCATCTCTTTTGATGTTATTTTAACAGCTTAACTGAACCCTGATAGCAATCCATCCATCCATTTTCTGTACCGCTTAATCCATTCAGGGTCGCGGGTGGGCTGGAGCCTATCCCAGCAATTATCAGGCAAGAGGTAGGGTACACCCTGGACAGGGCACCAGTCTATCACAGGGCCACACAGAGAGACAGACAACCATCCACACACTCACACACTCCTAGGGAGAATTTAGAGTGACCAATTAACCTATCATGCATGTCTTTGGACAGTTGGAGGAAGCCGGAGTACCCGGTGAGAACCCACACATACACGGGGAGAACATGCAAACTCCACACAGCAACCCCCTCTGGCTCAAGCACTGACCGGGCTAACCACCACACCACCATGCAACCCCATGGCAATTTATATTATTTATATATATATATAAATGGATTTGGATTAATATGGATTTTAAAATTCTTGCTTGACATTTGAATTTAGGAAAATTGTACAAAACATTTACATATTCCAAAATTTGACAACACACATTACCAACAAACTGGAATGTTTCTCCCTAACACAGGTAACACAAATGCAAAGTACAACGATTAATGCAAAACAACTGCACACAGTCACAATGAACACACTGTATGCACGTGTGAGTATGAATTTTTGTTCATGTGTTTGCATGGGTGAGTAAGGATTCAGTCCTTGTGATAACGCATGAGAATAAATTAAGTCACTGAGTCAAATGACTGTTTTAATATGTTTTGTACTTATGTTTTCAGACTGAAACAGACAGCATGTCAGTGTAATGATACATTTTCTGGGTACCTTCTGTTAGCTAATAATTGCATCACAATCATTACATTCTAGCATTGTGAATGAAATGCTGCAATAACGTACATGAATGTAAAAAACTTGTTTTGCAGGGACTGTTTCCCGGTGCGTCTAACAGCCTCTTTTGATATGAGGCGGATGCAGACAGCAACACACTTCCTCTGATAAGTGTGAAGTCCCCAATCTCCTCAATGACTTGGAAACACATTCAGTTTCCTGACAAGAGTGGGATAAGAAGAGCTTTACTGAACCACTTTATGGTAAAGACATTTGTCCCGATGTACTTCCAAATATCAGGAATCTATTTGTTCTGTCTTCTCTGTGGTAAACGTGACACTGACAATGACTTTGTATTGGACAATTTCCTCACAAAGAGCAGTCAATTTCTAGAGTCTGCTTAAGGATATGCTCTCATTTTTGTAATAATGAAGAGTTTTTTGGTTGGTTTATATTCCGATTTTATCAGACATTAACAGACTGTTTTTACCTTCTTAAAGTTAATCATTCACTATCAATAGCATTTTAATTTGATTGGATATGTTCTAAGAGTGACTTAACGCTGTTATACTTGGCTCTGAAAGTCTACTGAGCTCACACTCACTGTGCAAGATGGTGTATGTGAATTAGTGAATTAACTGGCTAGATTCACCTGTTAAGGTGGACATCTGTTAGGCTTGAAGCTCACAATGCTCGTTTTCATTTATTTTTAAAGTACTTAAAAAAAACCTGCATATAGTCATCACATCGAAGACTATATGTTGAATTTCTCCACGGAGATCAATAAAGTCTATCTATCTATCTATCTATCTATCTATCTATCTATCTATCTATCTATC
>JBBBVU010000022.1:7110750-7123875 GCA_037177055.1 Atherinosoma microstoma | reverse complement strand
GGAGGAGGGGGGAACTGCAATAGGCACTTCTGCATAGGCTTCATGTTTCTAATCCGGAGGTTGCCCCTTGGGCTAAACCTGTAACTTCCAACAGGCCACACAACACTGTTGCAAGATTAAACAGTCTTTCTCTTTCTGGGCTCCTCAGACACCGTGTTCACCTTCTTACTTTGTTCAGTTTTGACAAACTTTCAAGCAATATAGCATGAAGCACAGCCCGCTGTAGTTACATTATCTGGTTTCTGAAGAGGGCAGCCCCTCGGAGCGTTGACAAGTGTCCAACACCGAATTAACGCCAGAAATCATCAATTATTACTCACATTAGTCTAATATTTGGGTCAAAAGTTTAATTTTGGGATAAATTACAGGTTTAGGACCCCTAGTGGCCAAAAGCTACACGGTATCGCTTTAAGGGTTAAGCTTGTTACATACTCCACGAGAAGCGAGAACTTTGTTCTTGTTCTTGAGGCAAGAACAAGAACAAAGTTTGTCTTGGTCGGTTCTTTTCATACTCCACGAGAAGCTTTGTCCGGGACTGGAGTCCATGGAGTATGTAAGTGCCTTTAAACTATACCTCATTGTAAAGGTGACTAATCAGGCTGTCCAACGATGTACAAGACAAAACCAATTGGTATTAGTAAGGGCGGGAAATAATCAACTTAACATAAATTTCCTTACTTTTTGTGTAAAGTTTATATTAACCTTCACCAAACCTTTTTTTTTTACTCATATTGAGCCTGTGTCAAAGTTAAGTCCCCAGAAGACGAGTAAAACCCGCCAACAGGTTCCACACGCGCTCACCTCAAAACACGCCGAATCCAGACCCACCCAGGTAAGCTCCCAGGTCTCGAGCCCTCCCACACGCGCTCACGACAGCTGGGCCAGAGAGCGTGCACATATGACTCTCTCTCTCTCTCTCTCTCGCTCTATCTCTGTCCGTCTCCCTCTCTCTCCTTTCCAAGTTAGCGTTCCAGCGTGTGTAAAGTTAGAA
Organism: Atherinosoma microstoma; assembly: GCA_037177055.1. Classification (NCBI taxonomy): domain Eukaryota; kingdom Metazoa; phylum Chordata; class Actinopteri; order Atheriniformes; family Atherinidae; genus Atherinosoma; species Atherinosoma microstoma. Next base: position 7,122,884 of record JBBBVU010000022.1, on the reverse strand, counting down.
AGCTGTTTTCTTGTGATATTTATCCATTTCTATGCTCTTAACTCTCTTTTTTACACCTGGAACTGCACGCAGATTTGTTTCCTTCTTGGTTCCAACTCGGTGAGTCAGCTCTGACTTTTTAGTTTTTGCTTTATTTAGGATTAAAATGCTGAACGGAGCTTTCTGTGTGGGTGTCTTTAGATGGTCCACTGCTGTTGGGTATAACTTTACCCCTCAATTTTTATTTTGTTTCACGCTGTATGTGCACATTAGGATGGATGGGTTTTTTTTTTCAGTTTGTAAGAGAAGTTATAAAACTCTTGTGTTGTCGTGTTTTTGCCTCCGATTTTTTTTTCTTTTTTTTTTTTACACAGATCGTAACTCAGACTCCAAGTTGAGCCGATGGAAATGAAAGGGGCGTTGTCAGACAGCAATGTGTGTTATAGTGTGTGTTAATGAAAAGTAGCTTGTTTGGCTCAGAGCACTGAATGAATGTTTGGTGAGCTGCGGAGGAAAAGAAAGTCATATTTTCTTCGCAGAAAGTGTTTGTGTTTCACGTTTCGGATTTTTTCCCCCATCTTTTCATTAGACAGAAGTTTCTGTAGCCACTGCTCATTAAGTGCCTGTTTTGTCAAATAAATTCTATGATTTGTTAACTTTTAATCAAAGAAAATCTTTGAGTGTTTTGAAGTATTATGCTGAAATTTTTAATTATTTAACTAAAAATATAGAATAATCTTATAAGTATTATTAAGAACTAATTAACTGTAGCTTATTCGTGATAGTTAACTTCTTTAACTATGTTTGATGTGGCAGTTGATCACTGTTTTAGGCTCCGTTTGTTTGTTGCGCCCTCTTCTGGTTAAAACCAGAAATATTCATTACTGAGGTGAACACTCCTGCAGTTTAATGGCGAATGGAGTCTATGGAAATCAACATACACTCTTTGATCTTCACCCTATTTCTTAGCATGCAGTCATAAACGGTTCAATACTTGTAGGGGCAGAAATAGTAGAGAAAGAAGAAGAATTGGGGCCGCTTAAAGCTGCAACATGCTCTATGGGAGTGATGCTTAACATGAGATAATCCACCACCAGTGTCGTATAATGTGACACTGTTCGTGTGTTTGGATTAAAAGTCCAAAGGGAAAATTTTATTAATCTATTTGTTTTCAAGATTTGCATCATCAAAGCTCTTCTTTGCTGCTCCCTTTTCTTCCATTTTCTGTCAAGATGATCCCACATTGTTTCAGTAATGTTGAGGTGTGGGCTCCTGACAGGATTCATATCTCCGTCAGACCTGTCACCACAGATTTTCAGTCCAGTTCTTGTGTCACTTGGCATACCTCAGCCTTCCCTTCCTGAAGAATGGGCCATCCTTTCATAGAGACCATAGTCAATAAAGGTCCAGATGCATCTCTCAAGTCCTGTCTTTGCTGGATTTTTAATGTTTTACCTTTTCTTTTTGAATGATTGGTAGATGTTTGGTAAGTGGTTTAACAAAACAAATAAATTATAGATCAAATAAAATAAAATGTCATGGACTGGACTGGACTCTAAAAGATTATAAGAAAGTTTGATTTCTTGGAAGTCAAATATGAATAAATGAGGTGTAGTTCAAGACTTTTGCCCTGAAATTCATGTGAAGAAATGTTTGAGCAATGCATATGAATAAACAGCTAAATAAAAGCATGGCAGTTGACCGTGGTAGCTTCTCGATAGGTAAATCCTAATTATACTATCAAAACAGAGGATGTTTGAAACCAACTAGAGCAGAGCTCCTGAGGGTGCAGGATGTTTTAGAGGTTAATGCAATATAACTAAAGTTTTATCCCAGGAGTAGCTATCAAATGGGCTAATTTTTCATCCGATATAGAATAACTCTTAAAAATTGCCCTTCTTGTTGTCATGTTTTGACTGCCAGTGTTGATGGGACAAATGAAAGAGGTGTGTGATAGTAGGAAGAAGAGGATACGATGCCAAGGTTTAACTGTGAAGTTGTACATGATGTAGACAGATAGAAGAGAAGAAGAGGAAAGGTAGACCACAGAGGAATGATAAACAGATGGGAATGAAGATGTAAGTGGAGATCTTTTCACCTCTCTGTGTGTTGCTACCCAACCTCACTTTGCCATGTGGAAGTCATTACTCAGCACTGTCATATAAGGAATGTATGAGAAAAGACACACACACACACATAAAAGCCACGTTAGTGTCCAACTTGAAAGAATTCCTGTGTCAGAGGGAAGTCTTTAAACACAGCAGGAGGACAGTTCTTTGCAATTGTGTGTGCAATTTTTTTTTTTTTACGTTCCTTTGCAACCATGTTGCCCTCAACAAAACTCCACCAATGATAAATATTTCAAAACCTCAAGGAGGAGAATGCATATGCACTGATATACACATTTTTAGGCTTTTGTTGTAAATACCAAGGACTAAAGAGACAATATCAAACCAGCTAACCTGAAAAGATCAAATTTAAAATATTTAACAAGAATGACTTTATTAGTTTTTTATGCTGTCGCTAAACTTAACAGCTAATCACCGCAGAGTCATGTCTATTATGAGTATTGTCCAAATGGGTTCAGTGGGTGGTGAATTCAGTCAAAACCAGCAGTATTCTTGCAAGTACAAAATTTGTTTGGACATCTACAAATTGTCTCATAAACCCAAAATGAAAATGAAGTGTAATGATACAGAAGTTGATCTTGGCATTATCTGTAATTCTGCAGCTGCACCAGGTACCACTTACATGACTCCTCAAGCATTTCAATTTATTTAGATTAGGGGAGATACTACTTGTGATCTTATCAACAAGACTTATGCGGCCATATTTTTATCTTGCATTAATCTGGTTGACTTTCCACCTATTTGAGGGTTTCAATAAACTGTATAAAGTGATGTATTTCACTACCATAGTGTGGCTTACTTCTCACTACATCAGCGTCTTGATCTTTCTTTCACAGGCTTCCTTTTCACTCATTTCCACGACATGCAACACTTAACTATTTATTTGAACAGTTACCTTGAAGTGTTACTCTTTATCTACAAGCTTTATTTACAAGCTATTTTATTTTATTTTATTTAGATATTTTCTTCATTTTGGTTCATTTGTTATGGTATTTCTATTGGCTGTAACACAAGGATGTGCCAATTTGAGATAAATACTATATCTTACATAGTTATGAGGATGAGCGCTGGAAAAACTTGCTTTCAAGTGTTGCTTAAGTAAATATGATGTGTTTTTTTTAAACGAAGCCTTGGATTTTACAGAGTTAAAGGACCTCAGAGATAAAGAAGAGAATTATGAAGCTCTCTCGTTCACTAACCTGAGTTTTTAGATGAAACAACAGAACTCTCATGTTTCATTTGCTGCTACAGCAACAGGAGACTACTTATCTTTCACCTTACATGCACTTTGTTGATTTCATATCAACATCAGAGCTATCAGTCAATGCAGCCAGCCTGGTATGCTCTCTGTCTGTCATAGTGTACAAAATACAAACATCTGTACATTGGCAGTTTCTGGTTATAGGTAGTGAGAAGTATGTTGCTCATATGAAACACAGGCTGCAGGCTGCTTGATTAATAGCAGTTTTCTGCCCTTCAGTATACAGGCAAAGTGACTCAGTCCTATGTAACAGCAAAGTTATATAGAAAACAAAACATATCTTGGCATTCTTAGGAAAACCACCTCATTTTCAAGGTTGTCCCGCCAACTAGAGGTCCGACTAAATGTGGTTCAAAAGGTAGCTATGTTGGTGCTGGGTTCAGTGATGTCTCCATGATACACTTTTACTCTTCCATTCATCATTAAAATCATTGTTAGCAAAGTTAGCATTAATGCTGTCTTGGCTAGTTACTGGTGTCACGTAGCCTACAATACCAGTCAAAAGTTTGGACAAAGTTGTGTCCAAACTTTTGACTGGTACTGTACATAAAGGGGAAATCGGCTCATATTTGTGATGCTAAACCAAAGACAGAGCAGCGGACAATCTGATGTTGCAAACCCTGGTTTTTCAGTCCACACATAGCCTAAATGTTCCAACTCTTCACCCTGGAAGGCGATTTCCAAAAAGTTCAGTTCAGTGCAGAAAATTGCATGTGAACAATAGATGCAACCGCACAGCAAAATCTACAGTTATCGAAATACCTGTGTTTGTCTGTGCAGGGTTTAAGTTAACTCTCAATCAAACTTGTTTGGATGCACGTTACAGAGAGATGCTTCAACAGCAGCTTACAGCATTGCACAGACGGAAGCAGAGACACTCCAAGTCTGTGTCTTGCTACATTTCTGTAGCTTCTTCCCGACTTCAGTATTGCTGCATATGGTGTCATTAAACTGACATCAGAAAGAGATGCTTCTGTTTTCATGTTATGCAAATATTGCTTCCAAGCAAAGTATTTAAACTCTTTTCAAAGACATAAAAGTTGTAAAACTGTGTCTTTTCTTCCATAGATCAATTTATTATGACACTCTATTTTATCTCCAATAATAGACAGCACAATTCAATTAATTTGATCTGTATAGCACCAATTCATTATAAGTGTGGTAATTCTAGTATTTTCTTCTGGTACAGTGATTAATATCCAGTGTGCAGATGAAGAAAACAAATGACAGCACAGATTGTAAATGCATCCAAATGAATTTATAATATGGACTAATTCAAAACAAACATTTACCAACTCAGCATCTCTCACTAGTAAATCTGAAGAAGATTTACAGACTAAAGGTGGTTAAGGGGCCAGAGAGCTCTGGTGGAAGTCTTCCTGACGTTTCTCTGCCTTAATCGGATTTTCCATGGCCAAAGACAGAGTGAAAGAGACAGAGTCGGGGAGAGTGGGACAGTGAGGGAGACAGGGGAGTGAGATTCAGAGGCCCAGTTAAGTCTGTGGCTTTGTGTTTTATGAAAGAGTAAAAAAAAGGACATTAAAAGTCAGCATTTTCCACCAGGCAAGGGAATCAGCCGACATGCACTCACACGCAAGCGCACACACTCTTGCGCTCAAACACAGAGTCCCCCCAGCCTCCTATTATAAGGCTGAGTGGAGAGGAGGAATGGCTGCATTTGTGCTTGTTAGTCAGTGTATGTGTTGCATGCGTCCGGGCAGGGTGTTGGAGTTTTTCTACTCTTCACTTTCTTTGTATTCGGTTCCTTTAAGTGTGTGCCAGTTTCCCAAAATCAAATGCAAAGGGCACAGTCTCATCTTGTCCAAACAAAACGAAGGATAATGTGCTTACAGTCAAGTGACTTGCATTATGAAACGCAGCTTCATTTTTTGTGTGTTTCTTTCTCTCCAACTACAGACTCTCCATGGTCATTTTTATGAGCACAGTGGGTCTCATAAATCTAAAGCCACTGAAACCAGATATAAACCCTCTTTGAATAGCTCTAAAAACATCAAGCTTAAGGAGAAAAAAAGATTTTAGTCTCCAAAAACCTGCTTTTCACAGCCAGTGTAGGTTACAGTTTTCGTCGTTCTATGGTAGCAGTAAACTTGTCTCTTTTTGGCCAGACATCAGTTCATCATAATCCAGCTTGCTTCATTAATGACTTCAGTGAAGAACACAGACATGGCAAATCTGAGTGAGGACTGTAGCTGCTTGCTCTTCTGATTGACGCACCACAGCTCAAGAAATACGTCTTTGTGTGTGAGTACGTACGGTCTATTATGATAGATAAGGCATGAAGATCCGTGAAATATCAATTTTATTCATTCCAGAGTTGCGGGACTAATGTATTCAGCATGCATGAGGCTAAGTGCTGTTGCCTGGTGTCAGAAAGGATTGTTTTTAGGACTCTTTCACCAAGTCAAACCTCTATAAGATGTCTTTTGAATGATTCTGTGGGAACACAGGCCGATACTTCAAGGTGAGTGTATGTTTTGGGCTGTTAGTGTGCATTTTGATGTAATGAAGTAATGTTTGACATTATTCATTTGAAAGAGGATTACTGTTTATGTTTGCTCAGTAAAACCAAAGTGACGGACATATTGCTAAGCATCGTCGTGTCACTTGAAAGTGAAAGATGGAGGAAAAAAAGAGCATGATTGCACTTTTTGTAGAATGTCTCTATTTTTCCATAATTAAAGGCTAGACAGTTAGACGACTGGACATTTTAACAGATGAAATACACACAAAAGTACCTTGTCATTGCCGGTCTTTCAAGTCTGTTATCTGTTTTTTTAAACTTTGTTTAACTGTGAGAACCTCTTTTATTCAACTTTTTTTTCTTTGTGAGTTCCTCGGTAGACCACAAATATGTGTGTGTGAGTGTGTGTGTTTGTGTGCATGCATTTACACTCATGTTTTTGTTTTTCTCTCTTCCCTCCATTTCCCTCCAATGGGGCTCCCTTCCTTCTCCCTCTGTCTCCTCCTTCTTCCTCTTGCTCCTCCTTTTCTTTCCTCCCCTCTCTCCACTGAGATGAGATGGCAGCTGCAGAAAGAAGACCCAGCTGTATATGCATGTGTGTGTGTGTGTGTGTGTGTGTGTGTGTGTGTATATGTGTGGATGTACGTGTCCAGGAGGTTATTTGCCGCTCCAAAGAATGCTCCTGCAGGTCAGATTAGACTCAGCTGCCAAAGAGGTGCTCTGATAGTTGATGTAGTGCATTAAACTGTTGGTCTTCGGCCTGCCACTTTCCTATTCACTCCGTGCTATCATTGTTAAGGTTTTAAGGTTAAAACTTAACTATGATGCCTTTATTACTCGTTACTATATTATAAAATGTTTTCTACTCTATCTCTATCTGGGAATATTAGAATCTGAAAATGCAAAAGCCAGACCTCTAGAAAGTTGTTGCCAGGCCTAAAAATAAGTGTGCCTCTCATATCCACCCAGTGGGACCTGTCACTCATGCCGTTTATTACTTAATCATTTCAGCTACATGTGTCCGAACATTTTCACGTGTAATTGTAAATTGAAATATGCATGACTATGCCTTTTTAGTCTTTAGTTTGATTTTGGAGCATAATGAAGACCCTGTGGATAGAAAAGTCATTACTCTCCACCAAGGCGGAGGTTATGTTTTTGGCGGTGTGAGTTTGTCTGTCTGTCCGTCCGTCTGTCCGTTAGCAACATAACTCAAAACATAATGGACTGATTTTGTTTAGATTTTTCAGGAATTGTCAGAAATGGGAACAAGTAGATTTTGGGGGTGATCCGGATCACTGCCTGGATCCAGGAATTCTTTTAAAGGATTCTTTACTCTGGAGGAGAGTAGGGTTAATTTTGCCATTTTAGAGCTTCTAACTCAAAAATAATGCCCACAATCATTGGGGAAAAACAAAAATTACAATGGCTTGGTGGAGGTCAGCGCTCTCTGAGTGCTTCTACTGTTGTTGTTTGTAACTGAACCCCTAACCATATACCGGTACTCCGTATGTTTCCCCACTTCCTTTTTTTACTCTGTACCCCCTTGTCCTCCCTCCCCCTTCCCCCAGCTCAGACAGGGCGGCCCGATCCTCTGGCACATCCCACAGCCACATGCTTGCACACAAAAACGGTGGCCTGCTTCCTGTTGGCGGGGAGAGGCTGTTTTTACTGTGACTCCATTTTGGCAGACAAGGCTAATTCCTCTGCTGTCTGGCTGAATGTGTGTGTGTGCATGTGTGTGTGTGCGTTTGCCTCCTCAACTTCTAAAGTGCTGATGGGAGGCTGTTCCTGAATTTAAAATCATCCTGTGTAGGCTGTATGTGTAGTTTATGTGCATGATCCCCTAAAGATGGTTAGACTGAGTTTGATGTGTGAAACCACACAGAGACCAGATGCTGCCTATACTCTGCACTCACATTAAGTTTTTATAAAAGGCAGTGAAGTGTTTTCTTTAAAAGATAAATGATAGATTTTGGAGGCTTTTTGGAGTGATGTTGAAAGAACATTTATTAGCTTAATAAAATCTCCATCATGAATTAACAATGCAGGGGTTTCTGGATGTGCAAACAGATATAAACAAAATAAGAAAAACAAATTCAATTCATTGTCTTGTTCAGATGTAAATCTATAATCCAGTTTGGGATATGGAAAGGCTTCTCACTAACAAATGCCTCCTGTTTTTTGCATAGATCTTTTTTCTCTGTCTTTGTCCAATCTTCCAGTATTTGTATCAGAAAATGTCCCCACAGGATCAAAGTGCCATCACCATGTTTGACTGTTACAAATAGTGTTCGGAAGGGGATTCTTGCTCCATCCATGATTTCCTAAAAACCATTGTGGCCAACTAGTCCAATTTTAAATCAATTAGATCAAATGGTTGTTTTCATTGCTAAGAAAAGTCCATGTCCCTCTTAGTGAAAAATGGCTTCTATCTTTGCTAAAAGCCTTGCTGGTGGTGTGACTATTGGCTTGTTGGCTACCCATCTGACCACCTTTTTGCTCCTGATCACTAGGTTTGACTGAGCAGCCGGATCTAGGAAGTCTAGTAGTAGTTTTTAAACTCTGTGGATATATTTCAGGGATTTTTTCAGCAGGTGAAATCTACAGAAATGCCCTTTTCATTTAGTCTAATAAAATGTTCTAGACACAGATGAGCTCCAATCAGGTAGCAGAATCATTTCAGGCACCATCTGTATGAATAGGAGCTCCGTTCAGTGCCCTTATAAAGGATCTGAATACTTTCGTTGGATTTTCAGTTGTTTTTATATTTAATTGTGCAACAAAACAGTCCAAAACCCAGTTTTTGCTTTGTCACTGTGGATTGTAATGAATGAAAAGTTTATTTCATCACACAGAACCTTGTCCTGAAATCAGTACAACTGAGAAATTATTTGGCCTATGTAACCGAAAAGGTGTAGGTGAAAGCAAAGGCTTATAACATAAACCTACACCTTTTACCCTAGAAAATTAAACAGACATTTGAAAATTTGTCTTTCAGTAAATCACAACAAACAGAGAACAGCACACAATCAAGTCTTCGGTTTCTCAAATAACAAAGTTCCTCTCACGTTTTAAATGGATTCCCTCATTTTTAATAGGTTTTGGACATGTTTGAACTACAATATAATCAACTAAGTCTTTGGATTTCAGAATATTTAAACAGATAAAAAGTGAGTTGGCTTACTATGTGGTTTGTTACTGATAATTCTTATGGCTTTCTTTTGCAATTTTTTTTTTAATGAAAAAAGTTCATTTCATTAATTATCAGTGGAAGTAAACAAGAATTCTATTTCTGATACCCTTAAACCTTGCCCAAACTTTGTTCTTCAGCATTACTACTGATCCTACTGGATCAGTTCTTTGTTGTAAGCCAGAACCCAAAGTCTGTTTGTTGTTTGTTTTTTTTCTGTATTTAGTTTGTGCAGCATCTTACATGGCACACATTACACAACCAAGCTTTTGATGAATACATTCAAGATCAATACCTAAAAATGCCTGGGTATCCAGTATGGATAACTTTAAATATTGATATCTAAAAATCTAAATTACTAGATGTATTTTATATACCCAGAGATACTGTGAAACTGTACGACCACAAGGGTCTGAAAACGTTCCATCTACGCTGTAACTGCTTGACCAGAAACAGAAATGCACAAAATCCTTATCTAGATAAACGAGCACGTCTTCAGCGGAGGCGCACTCTCACATCTGTTATAACTGTCAACAGTGTTTTCTGGAGCCATAAACTGCTGGACATTTAATTTGTGTTATGATGATACAGATTCCAAGATAACACCAGAAAAACAAAGGGATAAGCTGTCACGTTGTGTGTCCTTGCTTTATTTAAAGTATGTAGATTTTATGAAAAACCGTTCACAACATTCCTCAGGACTGTATGATTATATGTCATGTAGATGTATTATTCATGGACTGGTCCAGTGCAAGACTTCACACATCTCAAGTTTTGGATTTACAGTAGAGTCAGCCTCCATCAACAGGTCTTAGCCTGGATTAGGGCCTTGAAATTTCTGCAGAGTAAACACCACACTCCCACATAATATAAATGTGTATATACATGTACACACACTCCCTCACATTTTGGCTTGCGTACAGACACAACAAGCACATTTGCTGTAATTTGAGGGGAGACTTTGAGGCGACAAATATTTCTATGTTTCATCAACCCTGTATTTTTTCAGTTGTTTGGAAATGCTGTACATTGGTAATTGGCTCCAGATGTACCAGTAGCTATAAGTGCATGTACACTCTGCTTGAATTGCCTTTAAGGTATTTTCTTCACCAGTTAGTCCAAAGTTGACTCAAAACAATCCTTCATGCAGTTTCTCATGAGTTGTTGGTGCATGTTCATGTAGAGACCTCCACACTACACCTGCACTGAATATAACCTGATTGCAAAGCCATTTATCTTCCATGTGCATATATTTATGAAATTCTTACAAGTTTGTTCCTCCCCACAGATTCTTTTCACGTAGGACACCTTGATCCAATTTTGACCGTCAGCCTGCAGCCTCACCTGTCTGACAGCCTGCATAAACACTCAGACAGTCGCACCCAAAGCAGCAACAAACATCTGCAAATTTACTACCAGCTAGTAGGAGCAGCAACGAGTCAGTGAAACAGCCTGCAAGTTATTTATTCCATAGAAGGCCGCACTGAAGGGGAGCCATGTTGATCATCCTAGCCTTCATCATCCTTTTCCACATGGCTGCAGCCATCATACTCTTTGTTGCTACTATTCACAATGTAAGTACACAAAATTAACATAGTTTTAATACAGCGTGACAGTCCAGGTTGCATGTTGCCAACCATGTGTGTGTTCCCCTTCCTGCTGTTATAAAGGCATGGTGGATGGTGTCGCCGACTGGACGTGACGTAATTTACTCTGACTTGTGGTACTCCTGTAACTCCACCTGTTACCCCATAGAGAACAGCCACACTGCTGATGCAGGTGAGTATTTGCTGTAATTCTGTGTCACCATGTGTTTGAGGTGTGTTTTGTGTATAAACCTCCTTTTCTTCTCTCTTTCTCAGCTTATCTGCAGGCAGTCCAGGCTACTATGATCCTGGCTACCATTTTATGTAGCGTCAGCTTCTTCGTCTTCCTCCTTCAGCTCTTCAGGATCAAGCAGGGAGAGAGATTCATTTTTACAGCTATTATCCAACTGTTGGCTTGTATGTAAAAAAATAACACAGACACACACAAACCTTAAGATGCAACTTTTTTGATTTATCATTTTCTGTGAATTTAAATCTTACTTTTGCATTACCAAGTATTAAAACCCTATAGAGCACTTCTACAATTGAATGAGCATGACAGTCACACAATTAACACTTTTCACACACAGATTAATTTCCTCTTGTAATGAAACACAAATTACTGACTGATAGCGATGCAGTATCAAACAAGCAGGCCGACACTGCCTTTGTTGCCAATTGGGTGATGTAAAATAGATTAGGATGCATAGCCAAAAGCATATTATATTCATAATATGTACAACACACACATCGTCTAACTGATTTGGAGAGTACTATAAAATGAGGATTGTGTGGAAGATCCACACGCAGCCACAACAGCTTTGCTCCTCCTGCGGGCCATCAGTCTGGTCACATTTTCACTAGCAACATGTTTAGCTGTGTTGTTCATTGCACAAATGCACAATCCTCATTGTAAAGGTGACAAATCAGGCTTTCCAAAGACGTATAATACAATACCAATTGGTATTGGCTCCTTAATGATACAATTTATTTACAAATGTATAAAAACAAAAAAAATCCTGGAAAAAATAGAGAAAGACTGGAATAAAATAAAGACAATATCAAATGAATTCATAAAAGTAAGTAAAAATGAATACGTCATAAACTATATAAGATAAATGCATAAATAAAGCAAGGCAAGTTTATTTGTGTAGCAGATTTCATGTAGGCCTACAAGACCATTCAAAGTGCTTCACATAAAACATTAAAAGCGTTACAACAGGGTGCAAAGGAAGCGTTTTGTACAGTAAAAAAAAAAAAACTACAAAAAGAAGTAAAAGAAATCAAATAAAGACAGAGAAACCTAAAATAGAATAAGATAAAAAGCAAGAAATATAAGTGCCAGTGTGAGGAATTAACAGTTGTTTTGACAAAAGGCAGCAAATAGAAAAGTGTTTAATTTCAGCAGACCTGCAGGTTTCTGGGACTTTGTTCCACATGTGAGGAGCATAAAAACTGAACGCTGCCTCTCCAGGTTTAGTTCTGACTCTGGGAACTGAAAGTA
>JBBBVU010000022.1:7084235-7097468 GCA_037177055.1 Atherinosoma microstoma | reverse complement strand
AAAATAATAACAAAGTTTACCAGTTTGAACATTAAATATCTTGTCTTTGTAGTGTATTCAATTGAATATAGGTTGAATAGTATTTGCAGATCATTGTATTCTGTTTTTTTTTATGTTTAACACAACGTCCCAACTTCATTGGAATTGGGCTTTGTAATTCTAAATCCATTTCTCAGAGGAGACATGGTTGCTTTTACACAATAAGTTAACACAACTCATTCCTCATATCTGGCACACACACATTTCTTCTTGATGATTTTATGTTATTTTTACAGGTTTTGTTAAATTTTTTTCTGTTTGACTGGACAGTCATAGTTATTAACTATGTTTTGTATCTTTTGTCTGTTTTTCTCAGTTCACTCTTTTTTTCTCCTGTCAGGTCCGTCATTAACATGTAAATTCACAAAGAAACAAATTTTATACAAAAAATATTACTTAAGTATCAAAATGAGCCTTATATCCATAAAGTTCCTCTTAGCTAAACAAATTCATTCGGTACAAAATGACAGCCCCACCATCATTTTGCCATCGTGACAAGTTAGGAAAAAAAATAGAAACACAAACATTAGACTTACATTGTTTGGTTGTTGGATTTTTTTATTTTTTTATTTCCACAATATTCAACAACTTTTAAATAATTTTCAACAAATAAAAAGGTAATGAAAAATCAGTAATATCCACATATGGACTGTGTGATGACACTAGCAATCTCAGCCAAAGCCCCATACAAAGAGACCAGACGGCAAAAGTCCAAATAAATTCATGATCAGGAGTTGGCACCGGTCCTTGGCCCTCTGATGATGTGGATCCTAGCTTCTTCATCCAGTTCCTCCACGATTCGCTCCTGTTTCACCGACAGGATGGTGTAGCTAACTGGAGGACGACTGGTTAAAGGAAAACATCGTACCACAGAAGTCATGCAAATGTTTGGCCAGTTTCTATTGATGTGAGCAGCCCAGACAGGAGTCACATGGATACAATGCTATCTCACTTTAAGTGTCTGAGTATCAGTGCTCTGATCAGTCACATGACCGACTGAACTGGCCCTGCAATGCCACTCAACCCCTGTGCCCTCCTCCGGTTCAGTACGCCAAAAGCAACCATGTACAAAAACTGCTATAAAATCATCAAACATCAATATTTGTTTCCGCTTTTCTTCCATAAATGACTTAAACAATTTCCAACCTGCTCAAAACTACCACACATTCAATCATTTTTAGAACTTTAACCCTTTAAATACCAGTTTAAATATTTGAATTACTACCTTATTAATTGCAAAACAGAGAGAAATTGAATTATTTTCCATATAATAACAGGGGGCTGGAGGGTTGGGTCTTGGAAATGTCAAAGATTAACAACTAATTTGATTTGCTTGTATTGATGTTTTTTTTCATAAATCTCTTCAACAACCCTAAGACCTGCTCAAAATGACCAAACCATTCTTTTTAGACTTTTAACCCTTTAAATGCCAGTTTACTTACATGAATGATTGATTCTTCATTAAAAACATGAACAATTTTATATATAAGAAATATTGGGGAGATGGGGCTTTGGTGGTGATCAGAGTCTTGGATATGTAAAAGAATAGCTGCAGATCTGATTAATAATACCAAATAACGGCATAGGGGTTAAGAAGAAATGAATAACTTCTCTTAAGTTTTCATTTAAAGCTACCCAAGCAACAGGTATGCAAATCTCAATGATTATTGTTGTAGCTGCAACACTAAGCATAAATGATCCACACTGCTAAACCTCATCAACCCTGAGAGGAGGAAGCTTCAAATGCCAAATAATATCAACAACATCTAAGTTACATGATATAATCCTGAGATCTCAGTGAATTTTTCATACTTCTTCTTTTAACGAATTACTACTGAAGTTTGAAAAGATGTACAACAGACATCTAAAACCTCATCAGCTATCCTGGATCCTCATATATCGACTGTTCTTACGCACAGATTTGTGCAAATTTAGTGTATTAGAATATTTTCATGCAAGGTGTGAAATTTACAATCTCATACTTATTATACTTAAATATAAGGTCAGCTTTGACCTGCATGTTCACAGAATCCAGTGAAAGAACAGGGAACCTGGAATATCTTTGCAGTTGTTAATTAGTATCTATTTATTATTCTAAATAAACAGACATGTAGCCTAATTCATTGGCTTTATAACTAAAAGAAAAACATGTGTGCTAGGCAGGTGAGTCCTGACCATCACTGAGCTGGGTTATGCCGTCCATGTTGAACATATCTTGAACAGCATCAGAACCAAACAGGAGAGAGCTGCAGCGATGCTGTTAATATCTAATCAGGTCACGTCTATTTATCTTGAACATTTAAAATCAAATAAAGGTTAACCAAAGAGCTTCACAGGGAAAAAATACAAAAACAAACATCCAAACGCCGAAGAGACATCTTGTCTGTATGACACTATAACTTTAGTTTTATAGATTGATGTAACAATTACTTCTTTATTGTAATCTTTGAATGATTTCTCGCTGATCCCAAATCATTTCCTGCTCTCTTTTCTTTCTGCAATATTAATTTATTAGTTAGTTTCAATATCTTAAATCAGAATATTGTTTCAGGAGGGATGTTTAATATTTTTCTCCTGCTCTTAAACGTTTACAAGTGAGCATCAAAACAATTTTTTTACACAAATGTTGACTGAACTTGAATGAGTGAACTAAACAGATGATTGGTTGATTTTAGACTAAGCAGAATTTAATTTTTCCTCTCCATCTCTCTGAGAAGGAAAAGCTCCCCCGAGTCTTAAAAAGTGAAGGTGAAATATCGACCGACCAGTGAAGGATACACATGCCGACCACAAACGCACCGATACACAGTCCGGTCAGCAGGTTCCGGCTGCGGAGCCGCACCGTGTTTTTCTTAAAGTAGTCGAGCTCCTGTCTGCGGCGAAGAAGTTGTTTCTCTGCCGCTGTTACTGTTGGTTTGGCTGCTCCTTTCTCCGCCATGGCTTATACATCGGTCAGAGGTGTTTTGGTAACTCAGCTGTTAAACCCGGAAGCGGAAGTTGCCCGCCATCTATTCTTCTTTTGATATAATAATGCAGACTTTGCCGCCCCCTTCAGGTCATAAGTACAATTTAAATTCCACCGAGTTCAAATGTGAAAAGTTTTAATCGTTTCACATTGATGTTTCCAGCAAGACGTACTGCATTTACTAAAACAGCGTAGCTTCACAGTAGGATATTGCAGCTGTTGGACAGACCTGCAGACCTTTCACCAACTGGGAACATGCGGCGCATCATGGCATTGAACCACTGAGCAGCTAGAATCCTACAGAATTAGACAATAATGGTACAACGGTCCTCTCACAAAGATCATAAAAAGCTCCTCCTCAGTTCCCAGATGTTTATAAACTGTTTTCTTAACCTGTTGGTGAGACATGACAAATAAATAGAGCTATTTATTTTACTCAGTCTACCTTCCATGTACGTCCACGTTATACTGTCGGAAAGCTAAGATTCTTGGGATGTGAATGATGCATTTCATTCCAGGCTACAATCACAATGGTACATTCAGTAAACACTTATTTCTGACGAGTCACCAAATCAATGAAGCCATACTTTACTCCAGTAGTAGATGATACTGCAACAAAGGCACTCCTGCTACTGTACACTAGCATGGGTCCAGTAAAAGTAGTCCAGTAAAATAGTTGCTCGACAACAAGTCATTTATCCATAAAAAAATATTTCAAGAGACAATTGAAGGATTTTAATTGATTAAAGAGGGGTTGCCACCCTGTAATTTGAGATGAGCTAATATTTTTCGTGAAATGGTAAAATGTCTCACTTTCAACATTTGATATTTTTTCTGTGTTCTATTGTGAATAAAATATATTTATTAGGTCTGGAAACCACAGAATTTTATCTTTTACATTTTACACAGCATCCCTAACTTTTTAAAAATACAATTTATAAAACAATTTTGTATGTTTTTGCAAATTAAAGTTTCTGGTTCAGGTTGTATCTGATCTCACTGATTATGACACACAAAATCATTCACTTCGTCACATTAGCCTTACTAACTGAACCATAGCTTTAACCCTGTCTTATCTTCTTGTATCCAAATAGTATTTTAGTCGCCACCATATTTAAACAGAATGAAAAACATGATAAACACAAATACATAATTAGTTGTAATTCAAGTGAAGCCTCTTTGGTTTATTATTAGAATAGTTTTCCAATCATAAAATAATGAAAGTCAAAGAAAATCATTGAGAGCGACTTCCAATGCCATAAAGTCACACAGTGGATGTCTTGGATGTGCAGACATTTACCTTTTTTATCTTTTATGTCCTCATCAGCTCATTTACTGAAATAGGGTCTTAAATTCAAGTCAGCTTTATTTATCTAGTGCCAACTCACGACAGTCATCTCAACGCACTTTAAAAATAAAGTCTAATTCTATCAAATTTGTTGTGGTCCAAATATAATACAATAAAAATCCACTACATTATCCACAATAGTCCAATTTATAACAACTGATCATATCAACAGATTGCATCAAATCTTCTCTTTGAATCAATCCTCCATCCTGAGCTGCACGAGAAGACTGTGGAGCGGAAAAACCTCCTTTTAACAGGAACCAGAACCAGAAATTCATTAATTAGAAGAAAAGTCTAGAGATTACAACTCAAAACTCACAATATGTTAACCTGTATCATCATCATCATAAAGCTGCAGGTGCACCAACACCCAGGAAAAAAAATCGTCTATGGAAAGAGAAAAATTATGCTAGTAGGCTAAAATTGTTATGAAAAAAGAGCACATGTTCTAGTAAAAGAACAAGGAGAGATTCTGGGAAGCTAGGTTAATAGAGTTTAGACTCCGGATTGTGCTTGGACTGATTAACTTGTACTTTCCTTGGAGCAAATGATGACCATGCCAATAAAATTTGCCCCTCAGGCAGCCAAAGAGGAGGTATTTCTGCTGGACAAATGAACCCTAAACCAGCTAAATCTCTTCTTCCCGTTGTGTGATCTTTTATTCATTGGAAATTAATCTCTGAGAACATAATTGCAGATTATGTTGCAGCCATTTTACCTTGAATCTCATTGACTGGTACATGCTCACCTCTTCCAAACTCCATACCCTGTGGCTTTATGATATAAATTTAGTTTCC
The DNA here is from genome assembly GCA_037177055.1 of Atherinosoma microstoma. Lineage (NCBI taxonomy): Eukaryota > Metazoa > Chordata > Actinopteri > Atheriniformes > Atherinidae > Atherinosoma > Atherinosoma microstoma. The sequence continues at coordinate 7,092,319 of JBBBVU010000022.1, read as the reverse complement.
AAACCAAATCAGAGATAACCCTGACTGACATAGCGTTGATTATCCTCTCTGGTCCCACAGGAAAAACTTAAACTTTGCTAATTTCGTGGGCCGATTAAGATTCCTTTAAAGAAAGAAACAGACATCGTCCATGTGCAAAATCAGCAGATAGCCCCTTTAATGACACTTGTACCGGCAGACATGTGAAAGGTGTGGAGGCGCCACAGCACCTGGATGCTTTTAGTTTCCTGGTCCACTTCAACAGATTGTAGTTGGATGAGAATGTTTCTTGAAAGCACTTTTAGTGTGTATTTGTTCCCAGTTTTTAAAAGACAAAACCCAGAGATCTGTCACACAAGAATGCTCAAGGCTAAAGCCAGCTTTAAATAAATAGCATTCCTTATCGTAAATAATAGAGAATCTGCACACGTACGTCACCAAGCACAGACCTGTGGGATTGATCCGCCATGTTGGGGGAGGAAGCATTGTTTACAGTGGCTAACTGTATTTTTTCATTTAACTATGAATAAATTCAGGTGTTAGAGGTTCCAGACTGTCATTTCCATCAGATCCAGTAAAGTTTCAGTATCATTTATTGTTTTTGTGATAAATTAATCTACATGTCCATATATTTTTACACCTTTTGCTGAAACAAGGTGTATTAAATTAATTATTTAATCCCATATAATTAGACTTGTGTCTTTTCTTCTTTTTATAATGCCAAGAATATATTTATTTAGCAGAAATTAACCCACACAAGGTGAATATATATGTAACGTTTGATTTCAGAATCAAATATTAGAAAAATAAATAATTAGCATTAACTTTTGCAGATAGTATAGTTGCAAACTCGCAGGTCTTCTGGTTGCATTTACTGATCTGTAGTTTTTAAATTCATGACAGGAACCTATAGCAAGCGCAAGCATCGATGTCAGACTGAAACAGCTGGTAAAGCATATAAATCTGAACTTCATTCCTTGTTTGCTGCTTTAATTATTAATTAGTGCAATCTGCATCAGAATGACTCTTCGCTTCTCCTGTGAGCTCATCGTGGTAAGGCCGTGTCTCTAGCATGTTTTTAGACACGTTTTTTCATTTGGTGACAAACCTGAAAGAGTTGATGAAAACAGTGGCCATATTCCCCCAACATGGCGGACAAAGGGCCAGTGATGTCAGATGCCCATTCTCTATACTGAAGAACTCTGTAGCTCCTAGTTTCAAAGCAGAGAAAAGTCTAGCCAGAGTAAACCTGAGGAAACAACATTAAGCTCTTTAGGGTTGAACTGAAATGAACTCCAGAGCTGCACCGCTGGAGTAACGGCAGCTCTGCAGGGAGGTGCTCAGGATCCTGCAGAAGCAGGAGGAGGTTCAGAGGACGAGTCATGGAATGAGTTGGGGAGGTTCTTGGCGTGCTCCACCAGCGCATAGGAATCTCTGATGTCGGTCAGGCCAAACCAGAAGACGATCCATGCTCCGTTCACAAAGCTGCCATCACAGTGCTTAAAATACCTGCACAGAGAGACAGAGGTAAATATTGACTTAAATAGCTTGTTAACACAAATATCTCATCGGCCATTCACATGGCAGCAACTACATTTAGGCATGCGACGACGTGATGAAGGTCAACCTTAACATCAAAATGAGGCAGAAAGGGGATTTAAGTGACTTTGAATGTAACGCATCATGTCACAAAGCTCAAACTGTCTCCAGCTGGTTTCCTGAACAGGATAATGAGTTCACTGTACTTCCACAGCCTCCACACTCACCAGATCTCAGTCCAACAGAGCACCTCGGGATGTGGTGGAACGGAGTCCCTGCTGAGACCACTTCCCGTGTTCAGAGATGGTTTTCCCAGTTGGTTGTCATCAAAATAGTGTCCCTTATTTGAGATGGAGGACAGATACTAGAGTCTTCCCTTGGAAAACTGGCTCTTCTGTGTTTGGCCATGTAATGGTACGGCACGGTGAATACTGAATAGTTTGGCAGTTAAACTACTCATAGGTTGAGTGACTTAAATGAAGAAGCCTTTTGGATAGAAACTGAAGTATTTCTAAGAACAACAGAAGTCATCTGTCTTTGTCTTTTACAGGATGTCCGATCTGTAACTTTGACCATATATTGTTAATATGAGACAATGAGAAATATGAGAATATGAGAAATGTGAGACAGTCCCTGTCTCTAACACAGTCCACCATCATTCAAATGACAAAGACACTGCTGCCTCAGCGGGACAGAGAACACAGTCCAGTGGGGCTGAACTGCCAACTGTTTGTCCCAAAAGTTGCCAGAGCTGTTGCTCGGCACTTTTTTCTAAACAAAGAACGACAGAGTTTCTGAAAAGTCCATCTAAACGAGGCTGTGCCAGATACATACAGTACCTGGCACAGCACAGTCATGACTGATGGGTTGACTGGTTGGAAGCTGTATATAACCTCCTTTATGTGGAGCCAAAACAAGCTTATTTGAACCAAATGATGGAGCTGAAGAGCTCTGTACAAAGTTTTATGTCCATTCAATAATAGATTTACTTTCAACACGATGTACACGACAAATATTAGAGAGAGTGAATCTAGTTTATGCCACCATAACAATTTGTCGGGGAAACATTTGACCAAAAAGTTAATTTTTCATGACTGAAAAATGTTTGGGAGTTCATGCATAATGGTCATCAGCAATAATGGTTCCCAACTTTTGTCACTGAATTGTCTTTTTGCTTTTCTCGTGTGTGAAAATCTAATTTCGTCATGCTGAATACACTTAAAACGTCACACGACTTCTTGGTCCTCTGCAGTTTCAGTACTACAGTTTTAGGACCTTCATTTTTCCCAGTTGGTACTTCATAGGAGAACAAATTAGTAAGCTGTATATAATGCTCCCTTCACATACATAAATAGGTACACCTGCTTCCCATACTTCTGTGTGTCATTTACGTTGGCATGGTTGCTAGGCAAAGACCCTTATTATGAATGCAGATATTGGATCCAAGTTTTCCTTGCCCAGACACTGGTCACTGGGAACCCCCTCTGGAGCCAGGCCTGGGGGTAGGGCAGGGGGGCGGACCTTGGTGGCCGGGCCTTCGCCCATTGGCCCCCCCTCACGTGGACCCACGACCCGCGGGAGGGGCCGTAAGGGTCGGGTGCAGTGTGAGTTTGGCGGCAGCCAAAGGCAGGGACTCTGGCTGTCCAATCCACGGCTGCAGAAATTAGCTTTATGGACATGGAATGTCACCTTTCTGGCAGGGAAGGAGCCTGAGTTGGTGTGCGAGGTTAAGTGGTTCCGGCTAGATATAGTTGGACTCACCTCGACGCATGGCTTGGGCTCTGGAACCAGTGTCCTTGAGAGGGGCTGGACCTTCTTCCACTCTGGAGTTGCTCCCGGTGGAAGGTGCCGAGCTTGTGTGGGCATACTCGTTGCCCCCCGGCTTGGTGCCTGTGTGTTGGGGTTTACCCCTGTAGACAAGAGGGTAGCCTTCCTCTGCCTTCGGGTGGGAGTACGGGTCCTGACTGATGTTTGTGCATATGCACTGAACAGCAGTTTGGAGTACCCACCCTTCTTGGGGTCCTTGGAGGGAGTGTTGCAGAGCACTCTTCCCGGGGACTCCCTCGTCCTGCTGGGGGACTTCAATGCTCACGTGAGCAACGACAGTAAGACCTGGAGGGGCGTGATTGGGAGGAATGGCCCTCCTGATCTGAATCCGAGTGGTGTTCTGTTGTTGGACTTCTGTACTCGTCATGGATTGTCCATAAAGAACACCATGTTCAGGCATAAGCGTTTTCAAATGTGCACTTGACACTAGGACTCTCTACTGCCGCAGATCAATGATCAGCTTTGTAGCCATATTGTCAGATTTGCGGCCGTACGTCTTGGACACTTGGGTGAAAAGAGGTGCAGAGCTGTCAACTAATCACCACCTGGTGGTGAGTTGGCTCAGATGGTGGGGGAGGATGCCGGTCAGGCCTGGCAGGCCCTAACGTGTAGTGAGGATCTGCTGGGAACGTCTAGCGGAGTCTGTCAGAAGGAGCTTCAACTCCCACCTCCGGCAGAGCTTCAACCATGTCCCGGGTAAGGCGGGGGACATTGAGTCCGAGTGGGCTGTGTTCAGCGCCTCCATTGTTGAGGCGGCCAACCGGAGCTATGGCCGTTGAGTCTTCGGTGCCTTTCCAGGCGGTAATCCCCGAACTCGTTGGTGGACACTGGCAGTGATGGGTGCTGTCAAGCTGAAGGAGGGTCTTCAGGGTCTTGGAGGGTGCATGGGAATTCGCCCAAACAGTCTACATGTGTTTTGTGGACTTGGAGACGATGTTTGACCGTGTCTGGGACTCCTGTGGGGGGTGCTCCGGGAGTATGGAGTGCCAGACCTCCTTGTAAGAGCTGTCCGGTCCCTGTACGACCGGTGTCAGAGCTTGGTCCGCATTTCCGGACCAAGCTAAGTAAGTAAGTCAGACTCGTTTCCTGTGAGGGTTGGACTCTGCCAAGTTTGCCCTTTGTCACTGATTCTGTTCATAACATTTATGGAAAAAATTTCTAGGGGCAGCCAAGGTGTTGAGGAGATCCGGATTGGTGGCCTCAGGATTGGGTCTCGCAGCCGAGTGTGAAGCGGTCGGGATTAGAATAAGCACCTCCAAATCCGAGACCATGGTCCTCAGCCGGAAAAAGGTGGAGTGTCCTCTCTGGGTCCGGAGTGAGGTCCTCCCCCAAGTAGAGGAGTTCAAGTATCTTGGGGTCTTGTTCACGTGTGAGGGAAGGATGGAGCGGGAGATTAATAGGCGGATCGGTGTGGCGTCTGCAGTGATGTGGACTTTGCATCGGCCCGTGGTGGTGAAGAAGTAGATGAGCCAAAAGGCGAAGCTTTCGATTTACCGGTCGATCTACGTTCCTACCCTCGCCGATGGTCATGAGCTCTGGATAGTGAGCGATAGAACGAGATGGCGAATACAAGCGGCCGAAATGGGTTTTCTCTGCAGGGTGGCCGGGCTCTCTCTTAGAGATAGGGTGAGAAGCTCTCTCATCCGGGAGGGGCTTAGAGTAGAGCTGCTGCTCCTCCGCATCCAGAGGAGCCAGATGAGGTGACTCGGGTATCCGGGCAGGATGCCTCCTGGATGCCTCCCTGGGGAAGTATTCCGGGCATGTCCCACGGGGAAGAGACCTTGGGGTAGGCCCAGGACACACTGGAGGGATTACATCTCTCGGCTGGCCTGGAAGCGCCTCGGGATCCCCCCGGATGAGCTGGTTGATGTGGCTGTGGAGAGGGAATTAATGGCTTCCTTGCTTAGGCTGCTCCACTCGCAACCCGACCCCAGATAAGCGGAAGAAGATGGATGGATGGATGGTTGCTAGGCAATACATCCACCAGAGTTTAGAGTTCACTCTGAGTTTCAACATCAGTTTAGACAATTGCAAACATGTTGATGGCGGAAAGAGATAACAAGACACAGTGACCTGTGCAACTATTAAATACATGAGCTTCTTCTTTATTCCTTTCTCTGGTTGCACCTCTTATACTGCACAACACCGCCCCCTGTGGCTGTAGCTGCTTCATTAGTCAAGATTGTGGTTCTTAAACAAGAAGCCGACCACATGTGAGTTGAGCTAATTTGAACTAAAACTAACGTTTTTTCCTCATTCACCAGGATGCCTTAGCAATCTGTCTGATGAAGACAAAATGGACTGGACTCCGATAAAAGAATCTGTCTGATGTTCACAGGTTATTTCCACCAAACACATTTGTGTTTGGTGGAAATAACCTGTGAACATCAGACAGATTCTGGTTCTTAGCCATAACACAATAAAAACACTAAAATGCTTACTTACAGGAGCAGAAACCATGCTGGATTTGTCATGAAAGGTTTTAATCCCACATGTTTTCATCCAACCATGCATGAAGAGGTTCTAGACTTCCAAGATTTTTCCCATTTTCATCTACTTGGTTGTGTAGACACTCATCTGAAGCACCAGACACCTCGGGATATAAGGGAACTAAACTAGCGGATATTTCTCCAATTCAAATCTTAGAGGATCTATACCATTACACAGCTAATCTTTAACCTCTTGGTCACCTCTTCCTCAGTACAGAAGATCTTTGTATGCACTAGGAAGCAGCAATGGTAACATGTAACATACCAAAATGACGGGCAGTAACTCAGCTAAAAGACTCTACCAAGCATTTCCACCCAAACAAAACACCATTCAAACCCCAAGCAATTATATGGGAATGTAACATAAACACGAGAACAGCACTTTTCACTTTAGAGCTTCTGCTCATTTCTCCACTTCATACAAACCACACAAAGAAGGTGCCATATGAAAGCAGAGACTCTGCTGATTACAAACATGTCTGTCCCATCACGGTGGGACAAAAACTCTGGGAGCTAGCAGCCAGAATAAGAAATCATGTCTTACTTTTGCTGTTTTGTTGTGAAAAGTTTTATTCCAGCTATAAAACTGTAATGTGTTCTCCTATGACTTGGCCTTTGTTTGAAATGAATCATGAAGGTCCTGCTAGTTCCCATGAAGATGAAGGGGGTTTATAGTGAAGTATTCACTCTTCCTATCATATACTATCTTTGGCTTTGCTTCTCTCTGGATCCTCATGGTGTTTTTAAGGTGAATTTGGGGGATATCCCTGGATTCTTTTGACTTCTGTCCATCATCAACATCAGCTGATGGCTTCCTGAAATATTTACCTGCATAACACCTCTATCAAAACACCTGTTAAACTGCTCAGGTTCATGTTTTTTAGCTTCTTCTACTTTTGCACAGTTCTTAATCAGACATTACTTTACTCAATCCTAGATGGACTGGGCTGCTATCCTCTGGTTTTACTGGAAGTAATATGGTTTTCTTTTAGGAGGAGAGAACATTTACATTTTCTATTGTGTTCCAGATGAATTTACTCTGACACAGTAACACATATCTTGATCTCACATGTCTCAGTTTTCTTTTGAGACCAAGATTACGCATACAGCCCTTGTAGTTGTAAAGATGCACTTAATTCATTTTGGGTACGTCATTTCAGACTGGAGGCAGAATAAATAGGCCTCATGAAGAAAAGGTTAAGGTATCCAGTGTGTGAACTTGCATCTGAATTATGCAAATACTTGCACAACTTTAACTATTCTGGTTGTTTAACCACATATCCCTGGATTCTTTTGACTTCTGTCCCCACATACTTCAGTAAACGTGAAGTAAACGTGAAGTATATGGGGCTGCAAAAGGCTGAAAAAAATGAAGTGTGTGTGTGTCTTACCATGGGTTTATTCTGTTGGTGGCTCTGGACCTCCAGAACAGTTTACCCAAGTCTTGTCTGATGCACTCCCACAGAATGTGGCTGGTGCCCTGACCCTGCTTACTGCTGCTCACAACAAACTTGTCAAGGTAGGGAGTGCCGCCGCTGACAGGCTCCATGGTGATGATGGCTGCCGCGCTGTAACTGGAGGAATACACAAACTAAATCTTGTATATGCCGTTTTATTCATGATGAAAACATGATTCTGATGCAGAACAGGTCTGACACTGGGAATAATTTCACACACCCTTCAGAGAGGTAGATGGAGTGAAGCCGTCCTTTCAGAGAGTCGATGTAATCCTGCCTCAGAGTTTTAGCAAAAGACTTATTGATGAGAGCCAGCAGACGGTCTATATCGATCTCATCCAGAGAGCTGTACCTGCACACACAACAGCAAAGTGTGTTTGTGCATGGCAAAGCTGTGTGTCTGTTTGGGTTTTTAAAACCAGTGTGGGAGAAAGTAACCCAACACTGGCGTGAGGGGTTAATTTTAGATTACGACTTTAAGTTTAGACTAACAGTTCGGATGACATGGTTCTGTGTGATGTATACCAACCGGTGTATGGGGTCTCCATTTTTAAAGAGCGTCCCAGAGCCTGAGAGAGAGATATGGTAAGACAGAAAAATAAGCACCATGTAAAAAACACAAGTATCTTGCAGTTTTCTCTTGGAAGGCACAAAACACCTGCCCATGCCCTGTCCAAGGTGTCCCATCAGAATACGTCTCAAAATAGACAACTTTCCAAATTATACACACACACACACACACACACACACACACACACACACACACACACACACACACACACACACACACACA
>JBBBVU010000022.1:7073439-7084135 GCA_037177055.1 Atherinosoma microstoma | reverse complement strand
TTTTGGCCCACTGCTCATCAGCAAAGTGCTCTCATTGGTCCAGGACCGTATTGTTTGTTTGTTTTTTATTATTTTTTTGGGTCAATGACAGGCCTCACCTCTGTGGCTGAACAGCTCAGTCAGCAGGGTTCCTGCAGACGTGATCACAGCGGAGGACTCGGTGGGGAGTTGATTGAGAAGTCTGGCGATGGTGGTCACTTTCCGGCGCTCTGCTCCACTCAACCACTCCGCCACGGACAGACTGGGCAGGTCAGTGGGCAACGACACGGTGCCCAGCACCTGCATTGGAAATAAGACATGTTCCAGAGGAGTTACGCACCTTGGACAATAGCACGTCTTAGTGATTGTTCAGAGAGTAAAGCAGCTATCCTGCCTTGTGTTTGGGGCTCTGCAGGCCTCCGGAGCTGTTCAGGAATATAACTTTGTGAGGCTGAAGAGCTCGGGAAATGGCTGCCGTCACCTCCGTTGGATCCAGTATTACTGAGCAACCCTGCCAGTCCCTTCCGACTGGACAAACCAACGGGATTGTCCCACAGTCCAGACTCCATTGGAGAAGGCTGTTGTCCACAGAAATGTAGGGTGCACTACTGCAGGGTAACAAGAAGGAAAAAGCACACAAAAAAGGTAGTTATTTTCCATGCAATAGATTTTGGGTGGCTAAGGATTTTAAAGATCAATTTTAAATACAAACTAGTAACAAAATAAATATTGATGCATTATTCCTTTTTTTTTTTTTTTTTTTTTTAAAGTGTCAGCTATATAATGCAATACCCTTTCTGGTCATCAGTCCACAAAAATAAAAAAACTGCAGTAAAAACATTACAGGTTAAAGTTTTTTTTCATTTTCTTTTGCTTAAATCAACATGACTCCTAATCAAAAATACCAAATATATCATTATTCAAATTATTTTAACCCTTTAAATAATAGTTTCATGACAGAATGTCACTGTTTTTAAGAAAGAAAAAACACCAAAAAAAGTATTTTTCCCCCATATAACAGACTTTGGTGGCTTGGGATTTTATTTAAAGATCAGTCTTAAGTTTGTTTTCCAAACAAAATCTCCTATTTAAAAAAATCTATCATATAGATTACTAATTGTGTTTTTCTTTTCATAAAACAGTGACATATGTCTTAAAACTGACATTTAAAGGGTTAAAATAATTTGAATAATTACATATTTTGTATTGTTGATTATGACTAAAGTTGAAAAGTTGCAAAAAAAGTGAAAAAAATATTAACCTGTCATTTTATTATAACAGCTTTTGGGAGAGGACATTTTATCCTCTACTGACTCAAAATGGTAGTAAATTAAAGCGACTCACAAAGGATAAAACAAATTAAGGAAAAAAAATATTTAAAAACTTTTAACTCACTAATTTACCATTACCTGCTTCCTCGTGGTGCTTCATGCAGTTGAAGGAAGGACTCTGCGGAGAAGAACGGCAGGACAGTAGCAGAGTGCTGCTGTAGAGCCTCCGTCAGCTGCTGGCATTGCTCCACCAGCACTCTGCTGCACCAAGAGCCAGTAACCGGCTCTGCTGGCCCTTTTTCCAGGAGCTGAGTTTGTCCCATCACCACCACAGGCTTCATGTCCATACGCTGAAGGAAGGACAGTCCAAAGGCGAGGCTCTGAACTGTTTCCCTGCTGTGGAAAACAGAACTGTCCACCTGGGACAGGCAAAAAGACAACACTGATTGGAGTCAGTAAATATGGAAAATAAGAAGGACTTTCTACAAAACTCAAGGTTCTGAACTGGAAACACAATTTCATTTAAAGCATCTAGTAGCCATATGTTGCTCTCCCATTTCCCTGGAAATACCTGAGGAGCCCTACAGCTGAGGACATGAGGACACCTTAAGACCAGAAAATTCTTGGGTGTCTTGCAAAGGGACAACAGATGATTTTCTGGGTGTTCAAAAATGGCCTTGAAGTATGTTTATTATATCACTCATTTTCCATACCCACTTTATACAAATGTTGGCCACGGAGGTTGGAATCTATCCCAGCTGCCACACCCTGGGGAGATCACTGGTCCATCACATGGACAACACAGAAAGAAACAAGACAACCAACCAACTCACTGCAAGGGTCAAGTTAGAATCACCAATGAATCTAACACACATGTTTCTGCATTGTTTGAAGAAGCAGGAATACCTAGAGAGAACTCACAGGGAAAACATGGAAACCCCATGGCCCCATCTGATATTCAAATCACTGCGGTCGCTGTGAGGCAACGGTGATAACCACCACACCACCCTGCAGCCTGTATGAGTCATGTTGATTCTTATAATTTCTACAGCACAATTGTACATTTAAATCACACTCAGCAGACACCAATAGTGATCTATAAATGTCTTCAGGCTGATCGTCAACCATGTAAAGCTTGCACAAGTCTGAACAGAGATTCATCATGAAACTTCCTCCATTGGAATACATCAAAAGAAAACGTTGTCAGGCTGACAGACTGATAGGAGTAAAAGTGCCACAATTCAATAATTAAATACATCATTAAATAAATGTATCATTAATTTATTCAATCATTAAACATACAATTAATTACTTAAATGTGTCATTAACTAATTAAAATTGGAATTAAATACATAAATATATCATTAAATGTATCACTAATTTATTAAAATACAATTCTATTGTATGTAAAAATATATACATATAATCATAAAACTATTAAATTAATTATCTAATGGTCCTGTAACACAAACATTGGTTTAAATAGCCACAACAATGTTGGGAACATGGCGTATGAGGAGGGTACGTTTTTCACTGCAGCACCACTTAAAACATGCAGCAGAGCAGCTGTGTAACTGGAGAGGTTGAGAAAGTTCAGAAGGTGAAGCTGTAGCAGATGTTGAAGTTGAAAATGATGACAGAAAAAAAGGAGTCGTTTCTGTTGTCTCGAGATACTTTGGTTTTAAAAAGGTCAGACGTGAACCACACTACTGTTTACTGAAAATTATGTTGAGCTAAAGTTACACAAGAAGGGCTTTCTATGAAACTCAAGGTTCTGAACAAGGTTCACAAGCAATTTGTTGCATCACTTTCAGTGTTTCCCTACCATCCCTGCCATCCCAAGAAGGTTATCAAGTTAATTTTATCCTCTCCTCCAGTGTGTTTAATTTGTAAAGTGGGGGATTCCGGAACACTGAGGGGGGGCGGTTCTGGCGACTCAAAAGAGGGGTCGAAGTGACGGAACATGCGCGCGTACACACACACACAGACGGCCAAGGCAGAGTTTTAACAATTAACAAAGCCGCACCCGCTTGAACCCAGATCATTTCCAAACCTGACCCAGTACCCGTGTTTATCTTACAGTCAAATCAGGACCCAACCCGCTTGTTAACGCATTAAGTGATGCGTGTACACCATTCCTCCTTAATTAGGCTACACCATCTTCTTTATTCATACTTATATTTAATATGATATAGTTTTGTCTCTGTTCCACATAAGATTTTTTTGTGTAACTTCAATGGGGAATAAACAGTAACAAAAGAGAGAACACAAAACAAACATTTTTTTTAATTATTATTTAGGGAATTTTTCTCAAAGTGACACAGGGGGTGGCGGATAAAATAGGTGCCGGATCGAACGCCGGAGGTGCCGGGATGCGTTCCGGCTGGATCCGGTTCAAATTAAGCCCTCCTCTCCTCTCTATATCGTGTGCGGCGATCAGTGCTACCCAAAGTGAAATGTTCTGCTAACACAAAGCATAAAATATGGAAATTGTAATGATATACACTGGTGCCATACCAATGGTCTCCAACTGCTTAACCAAGTAGTAGCAGCTAACTGCTAACTTACTGTTAGCAACACTGCACTGGGTATCTCAGGGTTTTATACACGACTGAGAGTAAAACAAAATGGTAACCTGACATCTGTCTTGGGGCAGTGTCCGCAGAGCTGTTCTGTACTGGTAAAGAGAGACCTGACCTGAAAGACAAAGCTGTCCATTCAACAGTTCATTTACATTCCACCCATATACATCTGTGGCCATGACCTTTGGGTAGTTTCAGACATATCCCACCATACATAGGCCTTAGGGGAGAAAGAGGTCTGAGAATTTCTGCTAAAACTGTCTCAGAGGCCGTAATGAAAGGTCTGCGATTCACTTCAATCAAAATATCAACCAAATATATCGACCTTCCTCACAGCTCAGAAGTCTAAGGGACTGAGATTGAGCAGCTGTGTAGCCATAAAAAAATCACTAATCAGTGAGGCTGACCAGAGAAAAATGCTAGGGAGCATAAAGATTGGACTCTGGAGAACTGGAAGAAGGTCCTGTGGTCTGATGAGTCCAGATTGACCCTGTTCCAGAGAGATGGGAGCATCAGAGTAAGAAGAAAGGCAGATGAAGTGATGCAGCCGTCATGTCTAGTGCCTACAGTACAAGCCTGTTTGGGGAGTGTATGATCTGGGTTTGCTGCAGTTGGTCAGATCTAGGTTCAGGTCTAGGTTCAGCAACATTATGTGCCCAAAGAGTGGGGTCAGATGAACATAGTGAATAAGCAGGTTATTCCATCTTCCCAGATGGCTCGGTCATATTCCACGATGACAATGCAGGATTCATGGGGCTCAGATTTTGAAAGAGTGGTTCAGGGAGCATGAGACATAATTTTCACACATGGATTGGCCATTACAGAGTCCAGACCTGAACCCCATTGAGAATTTTTGGGATGTGCTGGAAAAGGCTTTGGGCAGTGGTTGGACTCTCCCATCATCAATACAAGATATTGGTGAAAAATGAATGCAACACTGGATAGAAATAAATCTTGTGACATTGCAGAAGCTTCTAAAAACAATGGCACGGCGAATGTTGCTGGAATACAAGCTAAAGGCGATCCAACAAAAGGTGTGTGACCTTTTATTTTTGGTGGCAACCTTTCTACTTTTCTTTTTTTGGGGCCAGGCAGTGTATATGATATAGCACCTATGATCTACTCACTACAGACTAGAATATTTTGATATAAACAAATTATATGGTCACACATTTTTCTTTCAGACAGCCATTACTGAAACTGTAATGAGTATCACAGATTACATGGTTAAGATCAAAGCTGCCTGATTTATACACTTGGGTCAGCAGGTTGTTTTAAGTGAACATGAAGCCCCAGAAACGCTGGAAAGCTTCAATGCTACATGAAGCTTCATCTGACCATCATAATCATGTCCTTAAATCTTATTATTCAAATTTCAAATTTCAATATTGACTTAAAATTTCATCAGTATGAGGATCTTTGTTGATATTTTCAATTTACGAGTGTCTGGAACCGGCTAGGTTAAGTTAGCATTAGTAGACATAACAAGTTTGTCCTGTATGGAAGGGTTCCCAGCAGGAAGACTTTTCTGTGAAGAACAGCTTAAATTTGAAGGCACCTGAGAAAATAAAACAAGGCTTCAGGTCTGGAACAAATGAGAACAATGTGATGATGGGTTATAAACCTTACACACTCCTTCTGTAGGTTTTGATTTTCAAATAATCAAACTTCCTAATGTGTCATACATTGCTGTTCTATTTACAAAATTTTAAGACTTACAAATAGGGCATCGGTTGATTTAAAAAAAACATTTTATCATATTTAAACCTTAGAAGTGAAAGAGGGTTTAGTTTCTTTTCACATAATTGGATGTATCAGCTGCTAACAACAAGATGTATCTGAGAAAAAGAACTGTGAGATCTAATAGGCTATAATCCAATTGGTCATGAAATACAAAAATATGGCGTGTGCGCGAAGATTTGAGCATAAAACAATAAAAAGGTTTACCTCCAACACGGCAAAGGCAGGAGACTGTGCGGTGGTGGTTCTCTGGAACTGGGTCAGCCAGTACCGGGCCTCCCGAGGATCTCCTCCAACTTCACTGAGAAAAGCTTTCACATCCCGGTAAATCAGATTCCGGTTTGCAAGCGCGTGCCGGTCCGCGGCGGAGAAATACCCCAGGTTCTCCTGCTGAGACAAAGCTGCAACTCTCAACCTTGTGCCCGCAGCGTCGGAGCTCACCATGCGGCGCTGGGGAGCGAACATCCTCCGCTGCTGCTGCTGCTGGCTGGAGCTCCGCTTCAGCGGCGCTGAGGACGCGCTAGGACTCGACAGGTACTTTCCAGCCATGACCATGGCCCGACAACCAGTGGAGCCGCTGTTCACTTTGGACATGCTGAAAGCTGGCGCAGTCCTGAACCCTGCCGAGCTGACAGCTGGAGCTCTGCCGAGTGTTGGCGGTTGTCAAAAGCAGACAGTTTCATTCAACACGCGGCTGCTGCGTCAGCATTTCTCACGTTTCAGCAGAGCTGGACGGAGGGGGGGCTGGGGGGCTTCATTTACCCGCTGAGGGAGTGTGTGGAGGTCTTGATGCTGAATGTTGCTGAGGGAAACTTAGGTGGGGTATTATTCTGCCTTTTGTCCAAAGGATTTAGTCTCATCAAGAGAATTAATCGTTGTTTTCACGCTTGTTGTGTTTTTTTTTTTTTTACTCTAATAATGAAACATTAATTTAACTGAGAAACATTAATTTAACAGAATCTGCTGAGATGTCACATCTTGGAGAGTTTGCTGAAAAAAATACTATCAGCTATGGACTATCTCCATTTCTCCATGTGTACTCGTGAATTTATCCCACCTGAGGAAGGCATATAGTGGCAGAACAGACAGATCTGCCGGTGACTATATGGCTACACAGCTGTTCAGTCTCAGTCCCTTGAGTTCCCTTCACATAATTCATGTGGAAATGTTCTCACTTTCACTATTAAACATAGCCCTGAGCTCTACTGTTGTTTTCCTTTTATTTAATTTCACCAACGTTTAAGTGATCACCAATCACCATCATTCAAGATGTTTTTCTGACCACATTTCTTCCTAGAAGATGATGGTTTCCTACTACCATTCCAGCCTTTAATAATGAGTTGGACAGTTTTAACCCAGTTTGAGTATTTTCTGCATCTCCTTCTATGTTTTTCTCTGCTTGATGCCAGTGATTTGAGCCTTTTGAAACAGACTAACATCTTTACCACAACCACAGGATGTGTCTTTCCACATGGTTATTTAAGAAATGAGAAGATACTCATTGCATCAGTTGGGTAAATAACTTGTTGCCAGATGAAAGATAATCGTCCAGTAATGATCCAGTAGGAGGCTCCGCCCCTATTTGATTTGTGAAATTCAGGTGGGACTTGTTTTTTTGGCCAGGCAGTGTATTAGTGAACACAATGCTCATTCAGATTGTCACATTTAAAAATCCCTGACACAGCACTCAGACGACTATAAAACACAAATGTGTTGTGACAGTGTTAATCATCTGTTTTAATTTTAGGTGGAAGCAGCCCCCTTAAGATGTTCAACACTTCACAGAAGAGATCTTCAACCATGGATATACAGGATCAATAAACTCCGGGAAAAAAGAATTAAATAAATTAAAACATTAATGAATGCAGGAATACTGAGTAAAACTGTCCTAATTCAGGGTTAGAAATGGAAGTAGGTGTTGCAACTTTAAGATAAGTATTTTTCCTTTTGCATTCAGGCATACAGTCGTTTTTTAAGTTGCAGATCACTTGATTGAAAACTGAGTTTGGTCTTTGGTTCGTGTGGAGTTATCAAATACTCGTTTGACTTCTTTGGACAAGACTTTTTCTGAATATATAATATAAGGAGATTTTTGATTGATTGATTTAAGCTGTTATTGCATGTTTTACAGACAAGGTCAGAGGTCTGTTTCAGGGTCACTTGCTGAATGAGGTGAACTTTCTTCCACAACAGATCCAAGTTGGTTTTGCAAATCCACCCAAATGCTGTTCACATATTCTACAGCTCTTTGTCCCCCTTCTCTGAACTAATATTAATATCTTTAGACTTAAAGGGACACTGTGTAACTTTTGGCCACTAGGGAGCTAAACCTGTAACTTCCCACAGGCCACACGACACTATTGCAAAATTAAACAGTCTTTCTCTTTCTGGCCTCCTCACACACCGTGTTCACCTTCTTATTTGTTCAGATTTGACAAACTTTCAAGGAAAAAGTAGCATGAAGCACAGCCCACTGTGTTTTATAGCTGTATAGCAAAGCGCTGCAGGTCACATGATCCATGAGAGACAGATCTGCTCATGCAAAGTTACAATGTCTGGTTTCTGAAGAGGGCAGCCCCCTTGGAGAATCGACAAGTGTCAAACACTGTATTGACCCCAGAAATAATCAATTAATACTCACTTTAGTCTAATATTTGGGTCAAAAGTTTAATTTTGTTGGGAAATTACAGGTTTAGGACCCCTAGTGGCTGAAAGTTACACAGTTTCCCTTTAATCATTTTAAGAATGAAGAACACATGAACATATTTTAGTATACGATGTGGATTGCACTCCACTTATTAAAAATATCTCTTTCCCTTTTTCTTATGTTTTCCCATTCTGAGACTGGCATCACAACAAAGCCTCTGATCTACCTTGTTAATGATGGAGAACATAAATGTTATATTATCTTAGTTGAAAAATGGACTATAGTTTTTAAGTTACATTAAGTTTAACATAGTGGTTCACTATCAAAAACATGAATCTGATTCAACTATTGCCACACACTCTGCCTATATATTCCCCTTTTATTATAGGATGCTGTTTTCAGGTATTAGATGTGATATTTCCATCATTAATAAACTGATATAGATTCACAATGAGTAACTAAAAAAAGTTTTGTTTTTCCTTGTGGATAGGCAACACAAATAGACACAAACAAGATATATACACATAAGGTATATATAAACAAACTGGCTTATACTAATCAGATGATCTGTTTTCATTTGTCAGGCTGATGCAGACTTTATCATAGATAAGCAGGCAGACTCACCACACCAGTCCATCGCAGGACCGACACAGAGAGACAACCACCCACACTCACTTCTAGGGAATAGAATTTAGAGTGACCTATAAACCTAACATGCATGTCTTTGGATGGTGGGAGGAAACCGGAGTACCCAGGGAGAACCAACACGTGCATGGGGAGCACACGCAAACTGCACAGAGAGAAAAGGAAAAGCCACACTCACCCCCTCATGTAAGACCACAACATTCAACCATAAATACTGTTTAGGGGTAATAATCAATACATGGGGTAACAATGTTTACCCATTCATACACTTACTATACAATACCCACTGTATCCAGTTTAGGGCCACAGGGGTTGGGGTCTATCCCAGCTGCCACAATCTGGTGACATGGTGCTCCAACATGGTGGAAAATGCACTGAATATCACCAAGTTGCTCCTGGATCTTTGGAAGAAGCTGCACATGGAGAACGTATTGCTACCATTTCTTGTCTTTATCAACAGTTTTTGGCAGAACTGTGAGTGAGCCCCTCTCTTGGATGAGAAGCAACTATGTACAGTCCTCGGGTGCTTCACTGTCGGCATAACCGAGGATTCATGGTAGTATTTATCTATTCTTCTAATAATTGATGTTCCAAACAGACGGAGTCCAGCCTCATCTGCGAGTATTACTTTATGTCACGCTGCTTTAATAACGTTCAGGTCAGGGTTCTGGGGGAGGATTCATCACCTGCAGCGTTGTTGAGGATCCAGATACATCGCAGGTGTAATTTCTTTGTTGAATTTCTTCAGGACATCAATCAAATCCTGTTCTGCTGTAAAAGGTTCTTTAGTCCTACTGCTTATCTTCCACCTGGCCAGTTGTGCTGAATATTTTAGAAGGACACGCAGCACACCCTGCTGAGATATGACAAGTTACAAAAATATTGTTTTAAGTCTGTTATCTTTTAAATCTTTCATACATGTGACTAAATGAATGGGAACAAACCATGTGTCTTTGTGACAGGCTGCTAATAACAAAGTGCCTGAATATATGATTTAATTATTTTCATTTTGTTAGTAGACTACTATGTGTACATACCACAACACCGGTTCTTCGTTAATGAAGACTGGACTATTATCAAATCAGGATTATCAAACTTCACAGAATGTTGGTTGTTTACAGTCAGCTGTTTCTAAAATCTAGACCAAGCACAAACAACATGGGAAGGTTGCAAAAGGCCAGCATACTGGTAGACCAAGGAAAACATCAAAGGACTGAAACTTGAAGCAAAATGTCTTGAAAACAGAGAATGCACAGTAAAACAAATGAGGAACAAACTGGAATCAACGTCTGTGACTGAACTGGAAGAAACCGACAAAAGGAAATGGGATTTACATACAGAGAGGTTAAATAAAAGCCGTCATTAATACTTAAACAGAAAAAACAGGTTACAATGAGCTATGCTTTTTAATGCCTTTTAAAATTTGTGCTTCAGTTTATTGTATGAAAAGTGCTTCATAAATAAAGTTTGATTTGATTTGATGTCAAGTCCAGGCAATTTACGTTTTGCACACTTTTCAATTGAAGGGATGTTTCGGGATGATGACATCATTTTTCAAGATGATAATGCTGCTTGCCATAGAACAAAAACTGAGCTCGATGTCATCGCATGCAAATAGTCCAGATTTCGATCCAAATGAAAATCTGTGGTGGCATTTGAAAATGGTCCATGACAAGGCAACTGCAATCAGAGAAAGTGCTGTGTTGTCGTGTTTTTCTGTTTGTTTGTTTTTCATTCAATTCAATTCAATTCAGGTTTATTTGTATAGCGCCAATTCACAACAATGTCATCTCAGGGCGCTTCACAGACAATCAGTTTGAGCCAATCTGATT
>JBBBVU010000022.1:7039271-7049367 GCA_037177055.1 Atherinosoma microstoma | reverse complement strand
TCCAGAAGAAAATCCTCTCGGTGCTCCGACATCTCGTTTCCAACGTTCTACACTGATCAACTCTCGAGAAAAAAAACTAAACGGTCATTGTCGTGCTAGCTACACTCAGACTGTTAGCTCTATGCTAGCTACTTAGCTCTTCACACACCAGTCTTATTTCCCAGTCTCTTCGTCGGTAATCAATTGAATCTCGGTGGAACCTCCAAATTGTTACATCACTCAGATTGACGGCACTGGATGTAGAAAACTTCTCTTTTATTTTCACCGACGAAGATGGGCAGAATGTGCAGATTACATACAACAGCACCGGGCGCATGCTTCCATTACACTCACGTCTTTTTTTAGCACTCTTCCTCTGTGTACGTTTTTGCAATACTGACCCACAAGACTGCTTGCTCTGCCCCCTGGGGGTGACAATGGGCAACTGTCTAGCTAAACCCAATCGAAGATGTAGAGTGAAACTATAGGTGAAAACAGATTAAACATGAACCACATAAACATTTCCTTATAGGTGCTACACAAGCGGTGACAAAGTCTGCATTAGAAGGTCAGATAGGTTGAAAGATGGAGCGACACATAGCTGAGAAGTTTCCAAACAGGAAACTTTACTCTGCAGTTTTATTTTTGAATTCAGTCAGTAGGGAAGTGAATTCATAACATCCCCGTACAGAAAAACTACATGAATTTCACATGTGACCATATGTGGTTGCAAATATCACATGTGAATCACACGTTCTTCACATTAAAATGTTCCAAAAAATTTTTTTTTTTTTTTTTTTGGTGAGGGATTGTATTGATACCTATGCCACTATTAACACCTGATTGGTTTGGGTCTTGATCAATTCTATTATCAATTTCTGACCCAAGTTTCCATGAGGAAACAAACACCACAAAGGTATACAGCATCAGCGCAGCTGCTTACAATCTGAAAACATAAACATAATCATTTCTGGATTCAGACTATGTAACATACTGGAAATGTGGGTCATGTGCTGTTGAGAAGCGGTCCAAACATCTCGCAGCTAATTTTGTCACAACACAGTGACATGTGCTTTATCTTTCTTGCAGTAATGTCAATGATCGTCATTATAAGCTGAACCAACTGAGCTTCATCTTTTTATTTTTTTATTTTCCTTTAGGCATTGGGACCAACTGCGGAGAGTAATAGCGGTGGTCACTTTAGTGTTTTTTCGTCGAAGAGTTGTTTCTCCTCGCAGTGTGATTTGCTGTGGAATTTGCCGTGTTAGTGATCACAGTGGGCTCACATGGTGGTAGTTATCGGGATCTGCGATAGAATCTCCCTGTAGTGAGTACCCTGCCCATTTTAGTGGTTCCCCTTTTTCTTAAATATAATATTCTCAGCTGGAGATGTACTTTAGATGGAGATTGTCTTAGCTATTATTGTTAAATAGTTTTCTAAACTAAAATTGTTTTTGTTCCTTTCTCAGGTCTCCAGCAGCAATCTTATTATTTCTAAATAAATATTTAAAATGGTGAACTGAATGCACGTCTTCTGCTCTCTTGGAAACTCTATTGTGTTGTCTAAACTTATGAGGTTGGGCCCTATAGTAACCCCTACGCTTATATAGATTGGTCTCAATGACTTTGTGCAGCCACATCTAGGTCTTTTTAGTCAAAGAAAACCCATTCAAAGCAGCGATAAAACTTTTATTTTTACACTTACCAGAACATCCAACTTAACATATGGAATATGTAAAAGCACATCATGTTGTAGTGAATTGGGGATATTTCACATGACCAACACTGTGCAATGATACAACAAATTAAATGATGATTTCCCTATTATAAGCTCTACAGTGTTCTTCTCATCCCCTGTCTTGCCTGCACTATAAATTCTCATTGTTAGCATCTAAGCTTGAATTTATAGCTTAATGTTGTCATCAAGGGGCCAAGGCTTGCTCTGGCCTCTGCCATCAATCTGGTTCCCTGCAGGTGATGGCCAAGTTGCATATTGTCACAATTCCAATACATTATTTACTATGAGACATTAAAAAGTAATGTGTATTAATAAACAGGCCCAAGGCTAGAGGGCACAAGCACATTCAGTCCAGTCGTATTTCTCTTTGCTTTCATCAAGAAGACACCTTATAATAAATGTGTGGCAAAACCAACACTCATGGGCCCTTTCTCTTGACAGTGCTCTTTCTATGACTCATTATGGTTACCTCTGCAAACATATTGACTCATCTTGTACTTGTGTTTTCCCTTTGTCTATCCAGTGTTGTCTATACTTGTATCGTTGTCAATTTAATACCGGTTTTTTCCATTTTTCCTTGCATCTTACCCCATGCCCATCAATTATCATGGAATAAATGTCAACTCTTAGTAATCACCACCTACAGATTCTTTAACCTCAGGATACATCTAGGGTGTAAAGTGACCACTGTCTCATGTGAGTTAAGTGGTCACTAGGTAGTTTTAAATATTTATCTGCAAAGGAAGAATGTGTAATTTGGTCTTGATGTTGCAAGTCAAAAGGTAAAAATGTCCACTTGGAATTAAAAAAAGAGAAATCTATATTTTGTATAATATATAGCAGAGTTCTTCCAAGGAAATTACAGAAAGAATTTGACTGTAACAGACACTCATGAGTCTGATAATTCAGTTCTCAGTATCACAGCCGCAGATGCCCAAAGGCTATTCCTGACATTAACTTACTGGCATTCAATTATGATAGAGAAATTGAAATTTCAGTAACACCTTAACTTGCTCTTAATTGCATAGGAGACATGGTTTGAATATCTATACCCTGTAAATGCTATGATGCATGCCAGCATTTTTTATTTTTATTTTGTGTAACTAAAAATAGCTCAAGCACCACTTCCAAACACAATTATACAGAAACATTGGACTTGGATATTTCTTTTAAAAAACAACAACATATGTATAAAATCCAAAAGATTACTTCAGCTTGATTGAACTTTTTTGGGAATGAATTTCTGCTGCATGTGCTACGACAGTGGAAAGAATGGGGCTGGAGATTGATAGGCATATTGGTATCACATCCGTAGTGATGCCCGCTGTAACTGTCTGTTGTGGTGCAGCCAAGCGGCCACGCTCTCGATTTACTGGTCAATCAACGTTCCTACCCTCACCTATGGTCACAAGCTCAGGTGTCTGGTTAGGATGCCTCCTTGGTGAGGTGTTCCGGAGCACATCTTCTTCTCTAAATGATCTACATCTCTCGGCTGGTCTGGGAATGCCAGGGAATCCTCCTGGACGAGCTAGAAAAAGTGGTTAGGTAACGGGAAGTCTGAGCTTCTCTGCTTAAGCTGCTGTCCCTGGAACCCAGCCTGGGATAACAATGGATGGATTTAACTATTCAACATGATAATCATGGAGGGACGTTTGTGCGCGTGTGTGTAGGGGCATTTGTGCAAGTGGAAGGGCGTTTGTGTGTTTGAAGGGACTTGTGTGTGGAGGGGTGTTTGTGTGCGTGTGTACGTACGCACGTACACACGCACGTATGTACGTACGTATGTACGTTTGGAGTCGGGCTGCTTAGATTAAAAAAAAAAGGAAAAAAAAGGGCTGCTTAGATGAAAGGGCCCTCTGCTCGGCCACTTTCATTCATAAAGCCTGCTGCTGGCGCACATTGCCGCCGAAGTTCAGCGCCTTGATCGTGGCTTTGATCTATCGTGACACTCTCCATAACCAAACCTCCATGACACATACTTTGCTCCAACGTGAGCTGCTTGAATTGCTTCATCGAACGCTTCGCCGTTTTCTCTCAATCACTCGCTAAACACTAAACCCTCGACTTCCTGCTCCACTATAACCTATTTATAGGCTTTTCTGGCACTGCCATCTACCGGATCAAGGGATAATTACACCAAATTACATGATTAATGCTTGAATTTTACAGACAAACTCCGCCAAAGTGTCCCGCAGCCCCGTTAAAAAACGCAATAGACTTTTGACGTCTTTGGCAGTGACCGTTCGGATTTGAAAAGACATCAAAAGTCGTCTTTGGCAGTCAGTGAGTTGGCCCACTATGTAACTTATGCTATTTTCTCAGTGACGCGCCCCCTATCGACGGCTAATTTGGCATCTTGGATCCTACCTGTAGTGTGTGATCCGTCGACGTGCATTCAAAACGACCGGTTTGTTTACATTTGCGAGCTAGCGTGTAATGCATGCGCAAAGCGAAACTTAGCAGGCGACGTCCCTGGATGTGAAAGTTCTGTAGTGCAGTTTTTCAGCTGCGGGGCTGCTGGGCCGCGACGGCTCTAGAAATGCACATAATAGATGTCGCTGTGCCATCAAACGAATCCGGAAAGCGGAGTTTTATTGTTGAAAAGTTATATAGTGGGCCTTTAAAGCCAAGAAAAACAGTAGGTTAAATATCAATGGTTCTCTGTTAAAAGAAAAGTAATTTAATATTAGATTTTTTTTTAAAATATAAAAAAAATATGTAACCTAAAGTAGTTGTAAGTTGCAGGGAAGAAGATCAATTAAAGGAGCAGACAATACATTTTAAAAACATGAAATAACATATTGTAATATAATTTCTTATATAAAATAATCCAAATCTGATATCAAAAGTACAAATGTTTGTTTTTTGGCTTCTTGAATTTTTCTCTTGGCCTTTGTTTGACCTGCTTAAGCAATACTTAAAGAATCTGGCTCTCATGGTGGAGTAAATTTTGATTCTTACTACATTTGCTGCCGCATACTGTAAAATGTCATCTTCAGACCTGCGCCTGGGTGGTTTTTGAGGGTGCGGCGTAAACAAACTTTTCAGAGGGATTTGATTCCCTCTCGAGTGGGAGGAAGGCTGCCTGAAGGTGGGCAGCATGTTTTGACTTCTGAAACCAAATTGAAGAGAGCTGAAGCTGCACTAACAACACAGCAACTGAGAGATACTAACATTTACATAAACAAACCACACATGTACAGCGATGCTACTGTGATATGAGGTTACATGAGAGAAATGGTCGCATTGTTACAGATGAGCCACACATCCCAATTTAAAACTTTTTTTTCAAAAGCATTCATTTACATCACAGGAAAGCAAAGATGCCACCATAACCCTCCCCAGAAAAAGGACTGAAACACACATACACAGAGAGACACACAGATGGTGGCAGCAAGGCAGACCCCCTAGTCTCTCCACATATGGCTGCAATTGACCAGCAGGGTGGGTGGATAAATGGCAGCCGACCAACCGGTGGTATAATTATCTGACCAACCTCTTTATGTAGCCTTAAATAGCAGTCTTGTTTGCACTAAAAATAAACTGTCATTTCAGCCTGCCGACATTTGACCTCTGACACCTGACCCCAGGCCAGCAAGGACAAAGGTCGGCCATCTTGGACTTACTGCTGAAAATAGCAGGCAGACTTCGCCTCACCCTTGAACCTGAATCAGGAAAAAAAAAGTATTTTCATGTTCAATTTAGTAAGAAGTGTTAACAACAAATACAGTGGAAATACAAAACTCTAGCCAGGGTTGGAGGTGCTAATTCTGAAGATTTTCTCTACTTGTTCTGGCCTTTACGACCGTGAGTGGTGCTTAGTTTAAACAACATACCAAGAAAGACAAGGCATGTTACTACAAAGTGGCATCAGCTTTTGTAGGTTTTCAACTAAAATGACTTTGCTATTTTAGTTGAAGAGCTATTTCTTGGTCAACTTTCCAGCTAATCAGTTAGCTGGCTTACATGTGTTAGGCTTTTAGTTGAGCAAGTGGGTATTTCTGGAGAAACTGTTACACATCAGTTAATCTCTGCTTTTTCTATTAGAAGTTTGTAAAGTATTACCATGAGAAAAAACACATTAAATGTTGGCACTCATCATCATATCTCTATTTTCATGCTTCTGCACAAAAAGCATTCACTGACCATAGATACACTTAACTTTGGCTGCTGGCTCTTTATCTGTGATCAAAAATTATTCAGTGTGTAGTTACTGGTATTCACATAGTTCTGTAACCAATGCAGTATGAATTTAGTAACTTGGTCCTTCAATCCATCTAGAATAAATTTTTCAGCTGGTTTCAGTCTCTCCATCCAAAATGATGTTTCAGAAAGGCAAATACATCACAGAGTGATTGACTAATCGGTTGCAACTGTATTGTATGCTTAAAAACCACCCATCAAAGTGTTAGGGGCAGGGTCAACTTTTGCTCCCCTTAGATTAGGAGTCCTTGACTTTAGAGCAGCCCTAAAATCCCCTGAAAAGGAAAGATGAAAATTTGACTGTCTAATTCAAAAACATGCTTCTCAGACTTCACAGCACTTTCTTTCAAATAGTAATTAGTTTTAGTTAAGTTAGTTTTAGTTATCACTAGTGAGCTTCTTCCAAAAAGAAACTGAGTAGGTAAAAGAGTTACAGCATTATAAAAGTAACTAGTAACTCTGGACAGTAACTATTCCGTTACTTTTTGAAAAAAATTGTGCAAATATGTTCCCTTTAACAGAATTTTAAATTCAACTTTATCTTCAATTATTTATCATAACACTGAATATTAAATCTGATTAATGAATCATTAACGCCAATATAGTCAGGCTGCTTGGATTGCACGTCTCCATCTCCTTCTTTAGTGGAGAGGTGCTCCGGGGAACAGTGGTCATCTGTCAGTTGGAAGGTTGGCGGTTTGATCCCGGATTCCCCAGACTACATGTAGAAGTATCCTTGGGCAAGACATAGTGTCCCACGTTTTCTCTGAATGTGCTCAATGGTGTGTGAATGTGTGTAAGAGGGAAAAAACACTTGTTAAACAATTGCTCAGAAATTCTGCATGAGCGTATGTGTGAATGGGTGAATGTGACTTGCAGTGTAAAAGCGCTTTGAGTGACCAGAAAAGCCCTATATAAGAACAATCTATCTAAGTCCATACATGGAGAAATACTTTGTTTCTGGTCATAATGAACATTTGACATTAAGTTCTTGCTTTTTATCACAGTAAGGGAAAAATCGTCTGTGTTTCCAGTTTAAAAACTTTTCCTTTGTTTTTTCTGGACTTACTGATGCTGCATTCGTCTCTTGGTCGGTGACTAGGTGTGTGTTTGCCAAAGTCTGCATCCATTTGGCTTATTATGATATTTTACTCTTCCTTAGTCAATCATTATCACTCATGCAGTTGCTTTGCCCCCAAGTCCCTGGTCAGATGAAGACAATTTCAATGTGCAAAATTATAGTAATGTGCTTTAACAATTACAGTGTTGTAACGATGGGAAGAGTAATTTGCTAGATTACTTATTCGCGAAAAAAGTAACACTGCTTATTTTACTCTCGTCACTGGTTATAACATGCAAAATGTTCCATGCAAATCTCTAAATTTGCTTTACCAAAACTTCAAAAGACCAAAACAAAGGCCGGTAAGATACTGAATTGTTCCAATTAGTGATGGATGAAACCAACTATTTTCTTTTGGACACAATGCCATTAGTTGTAGAACTTCTCAGTTTAAATGAGTTCTGTTACTGATACTTTTTTTCCCTTAAAGGAAAATTACACAATTTTACACTCTGCATTGATATCTTTATTGCAAGGGCAATATGAAATATGACATCTATAAATACTTTAAATAAGTTCTTATAAAATATATCAATGAATAAACTAAATAAAATAGGATGAAATATATCCTTAAAAGGATATTTTAAAATAATTACGTGAAAAATTGATATAAAGCAAGGTCTCTGAAATTGGAAGAACAAAGTGCTTAAGAATTTGCATTAAACCAGTAAAATATCGAAGGGACATTGTGTAACTTTTGGCCACTAGGGGGAGCTGAACCTCTAACTTCCCATGGGCCACACAGCACTGTCGCAAAATTAAACAGTTTTCATCCGTGTTTTGGAATCGTGTTTGCAGACCATTTTAACCAGCTGATAGTGAAGTAAATTCAGATTCAGGAATTTTTCAAAGGATTCTTCACCATTGGATAGGGCCCTGGTGGAGGTATGGGACTGAGTGCTTCTAGTTAAATAGCTATGTATCCATTTTATCTCCTGGTGGTTATGAAAACGTCAAGATTAGCCCGTAGCTTATGGGACGTTAAAGTGTATGAAAACCATAAAACTAAACCAAGCGAGTTGATAATTGTTCTTTTACTTCTTTGATATTTATATGAATGCACTTATTGCATGAAAACCTGCATCACTTGCGCAAAAAGGTTTAGGTTTTCACGTTAGCTTTGGTCTGTAGCTGATCAGCTTCAACTAGCCGCATTTAGACGCAGTGGTATACTGCAACATTCTGCAGCTCATCAGGACTTACTGCCATTGTTTTGAATAAATGCTGCTGGAAGATGTGAAAAAATGCATCACATTTTGGAAAGTTTGCACAACAGG
Organism: Atherinosoma microstoma; assembly: GCA_037177055.1. Classification (NCBI taxonomy): domain Eukaryota; kingdom Metazoa; phylum Chordata; class Actinopteri; order Atheriniformes; family Atherinidae; genus Atherinosoma; species Atherinosoma microstoma. The sequence goes on along the minus strand of JBBBVU010000022.1, from coordinate 7,041,050 downwards.
CACTTCTGGTGTTATCCCTTTCCTGCTTTCTCTCTCTGGCTTCCTCAGACACCGTTTTCACTTTCTTACCTCATTCAGCTATGACGAACTTTAGATCGAAGGGGAGGAAAAAGTAGCACGAAGCAGAGCCCTCTGTGTTTATAGAGGGGGAGCCATAAAGCAAAGAACTGCAGGTCACATGATCCCATGAGTGCCGGTGTTGTGTCAGTTCAGCACACGTTGTCAGATTTGTCATACGCATAGCGTAAACTGACACTGTTAAACCAACATACACTGTCAAATCAACATACACATAGTTTTATCAGCTGTATGATAGCTTGAATTGTCAATTTACCTGTCAGATCAGCATACAACCACTTTTTATCAGCTGTTCGAAACCCTGACTTGTTAATTAACCTGTTAAAAAAACCCAAACCAAAACAATTTAATTTAACTGGCACTTTTTGCATTTGAAGACCCCAACAAACCTCCCTCCGTGAAAAGATGTCTCAAGATACTGATAGGATTAAGCTCCCCAAAACTGGAATGGGACTTTTTCCTGATAACAGAAAAACGTGAATCCCAAATGACAATCTTAAAGATATTGTAAATGGTAACATTTCTTAGCCATAGACTGTGTTTCACTTCTTCAAAGGGTGCTAACCAAACCAACTAAGCCATAATGGTCATAAATGTTTTTTTTTTTTTTTTTTTTAAGACAATTCATATAAAGGCATGAACAATAATGTCATGTTCTCCTATCAGTAGTTTAATGTTGTGGTTATTAAGATCTACTAAGAATGGCTACAATTATGAAAATGATTCTGGGGAATCTTCCAAACATGGTGGAATTAAGGAATCAAATCTCAAGTCTGTTTAGAAAAAGAAAGAGACATTTAGTGTATCCCTACACTTTCCTCACCAGATCACCACCTGTTCACTCTCAGAGCACCTCCTCCTCTTGGCCTTGTCACACACATGCACACATACAAAACACACACACACAGAAAGGAGTTAATGACCCTGACCTGTGATAATGATAGCCTGTGGCGTTCACCTGCAGCTCAAACACACACACACACACATACACACACGCTGCACTTGCAGAGACCCAACAAATCTGCAATGCCTTCAAAAGCACAGAGGACCAGATGTGATGGTAAAACATGCATCGTCATACACACACAAAAAACAAAATATATCAGATTTAGGATTTCAGTTAGTGTGCATGGCTAAATGAAAGGTCAGCTCATATATGGTACATGTTGTTTTCATGCTAATTAACAGTTGTCAGCCATCCAGTAATAATGAAATGGTTATAATGGTGGGTAGGCAGTCTTGTTCCCAACCTGTAGGTTTTGAATGAAAATGAGCAAGCTTATTACAGTACAACTTCCCATGTACAAGATGACGACACATTTGAAAATGTAAATACACTAACTTTATAACCATGTGTGCCATGTGGCTAACAGGATCAACCTTGGTGGGCAGAAACCAGCCAATAAGAGAACAAACTTTACTGTATACTAAGGCAAGCCATGCTACAAAAAGCATAACTTTCTCTTGAACAACCACAGGAGTAAGACACTATTTCATTGTCTTCAATTAAAGATGGTAAGAGTTTTTGTCTTTTATGAGGTTTATCCTTTTTTTCTCTCTTCTCTCTTTTCTTGTTGTCCTTTAAATTCTTTCTGTCCCCTCATCCCCAGCTTGTGGAGACAGATGGCCATCCATCCATCCATCCATCCATCCATCCATCCATCCATCCATCCATCCATCCATCCATCCATCCATCCATCC
>JBBBVU010000022.1:6976478-6991220 GCA_037177055.1 Atherinosoma microstoma | reverse complement strand
ACATATATACACACACACATATGTATACACACATAATGTATGTATATATGTTATGCTAATGGATGTTCCACCACAGAAATCCCATGCGGGGTCTCTCAGTTTGAAATGGGATAATATATAAAGAAAGAAATGCTTCTATATGAATAAATAGCATAGTAAACAGAAAGAACATAATCTCAGAAAATGACTTTTTTTCTATATATTCACATCTTGTTTCGTGTTAGCTTCACGATTTATTTCAGCATTTTCTTCACTTTAGCAGAACTTCTTCATGCTCATCTTATACATTTACACAAATGTCATCTGGGTTAAAACCCAACTGTGTTCTGCAGAAATTTACACCCTTTAGAAAATAAACAAGTATTCATGAAATCATGTCCCTCCCTCCTGTCCTATGCCTCGTGTCCATGGTCGGTGTGTTTCAGTCGAAGCTGCAGCTCAGTAACAGAATCCGGACATCTTGTGGGGCCTCGGCTTGTCCACAGCTGTTCTCTCCTGCCACTGCAGGCTGTGAGCTCATGTCATAACAAAGATCAGCGTGGGCGAACATATACACAGTTTAGCTTTCTCCAGAAACAAAAAAAAAAAAGAAAAATGAAGAAGAAAATCCCCCTGGGCTGAGCTGTGTGTATGAGTAAATACCTTTAAACCACACCGATTTCAAGTGGATTATCAGTGTAATGAATATACAGTTAGTTTATAGATCAGAGTCTGTGTTATAGATGTAGAAGCAGTTCAGATGAAAATCAACATGAATACTTGTCACACAAAACCATGGGTTTAAAAATCAGCAAAGTATAACTGGTTTAACTTTACAAGGCAACAACGGTTTGTTTGGACTTCGTGGTTGGATGAAAATATCCTGGTAGTTTTTTATGCTTTTTCATATAAATATTAGATGTCATTAATAGTTGTGTAGGCTACTCTATCAACATTAACAGAAACATTTTAGCCATTTTAGAGTGGGGAATTACAAATAAACTATTATATATATATATGTATATATATATATATATGTGTGTGTGTTCTGTATTTATAAAGTAGGTAATTTATAAAGTAGGTAATTTTGTGATCTCGTTATTTATTTATTTTTGCTATATTTGTCAAGATTTTTAGTTGGTAAAGGGTATTTATCTAAACCAATAAATCTTAAATGTTGGTCTATAAATATGTTGATATTAAAAAGTTAGTTAGTGAAGATTCAAGGAATTTTATCAGGACACATTGAGGTAGCACAAAATTCAGTTTTAGCCCAATAAATAGTTAAATATACTGAAAGACCTATGTATAGAATAAAATAAAATTTTCATTTAAAGAAGAAGGTGAAGGTTGGATGAGGGACGAAGGTTAAAATTCAGTTTTTATGGCTACATATAGGACCAAAACGTCTAGCAAAGAAACAAACAAACAAAAACTTAGGAATATTCAGATTTTGGTTTAAATTTCACAGAAAATGTCAAATTTCATGTTACACTGACATTATATCATGAATGTAGAGCATTTAAGTGCAATCATGGTGTTTCCTTAATCTCAAACAATTTATTGAAAGAAATTCTCACGGTGGTGGGTATACCACAACAAAAATCTCAATAACTTGTCATCAATTCACAGTTCAGATACTTCTTTTGGTTTTTTTAATCATCTTGTTAGAGAGCAGCAAGTTATGAAATAAATATTTAAACTTTAAGCATTTGCACATGTGCATAAGACACTTAGAGAAAGTCGAATTAAGTTCGCCACTCAACTTAATTCTGACATCACTGAAGTTGAATTTTCCTAACTTTTTGTAAGTAGTCTAACTTTCACTTTTGTTTATAAAAGATACGTTGTGTTGCTCTCAGATATATGCTTGTATTCTGGACATTTTCCAAATAAATATCTACTAATCCTTTTAGTCTGCTGATTCATTTAACTTTATTTATTTTTGTGCTCACCAAAAGAACAAGTTGCTCTTCCCTTTGAAAATTCACTGTTGATATTTATCTTGAGAAAATTCCTCTCCCCATCCTCTCATCATTTAGAGCATGAGAAGCCCACGGCGGTGATAGAGAACGGGGAGGTGAGGCTGAACGGGAAAGGGAAGAAGATAAGGAAGCCTCGGACCATCTACTCCAGCTTGCAGCTCCAGGCGCTCAATCAGCGTTTCCAGCAAACGCAGTACCTCGCCCTGCCTGAGAGGGCCGACCTGGCAGCCAAACTGGGCCTGACCCAGACCCAGGTAAGCCACACACAGGGATACAAATGAAGTCAAAGTCAACAAATTGTGTACTTACACACTGAGAGTAAAAAACACCTGAAAGTTGTTTTTGTTTCCCAGTCCATTTAACTGGAATATGATTTTCCAGTCATCCAAACTTTAAAAATATATTAAACTAGATTGACTTCATAACCCAAATACATCACACCTTTAATTGTTTCCATGGTTCACAACAGTCGAGGTAAATTAAAAGCCAAATTAGCTGATGACACCACAGGTTCACATACTGGCATCAAGTTAAATGTTGTGAAGTTTTGTCATAGATGTATGAAATTAAAAAGCAAAAGGCATGAAACTGATGACACAAGAACAACAAAAGTCAACCAAGGTGGCATGAAATGAAAACGTGCTTTACTGCTGCTAAGGTTCCCCTTTCTGTACTCTGCATCAGGTTGTTTTCCTGCACTCCAAAGTGCCCACACATGTGCAGTCACAGCCAAACGTAACATTAATATGGCCATTTAGTCTGTAATGTTTTCTCTGCTTGCAATGTTTTTTATTAGATGCTTTGGTATGTAACAATAAACCACGTATTTTATGTCAGCCACGTGTTTCACAATAGTAGTTCAGATTTGTTCAGGCTGATTAAAACCCAGACATTTGATCTTCTACACATTTATACAGATAATACGACCATCTAATCTCATCCAATCTGCTTGCATTGGAAAAATATGGGCTTATTGGAAATATTAGTTAGGGCATGGGGAAAATAAGGGATTAAATAATTGCGGGGAGGTACTTTAAATTACATTAAGTTGCCTTAGCAAAAATAAAAACATGATTATCTTCAAGTAAAATATCTTGTTTAAGCTCACATTTACATTCAGACTAATATAATTATGTAAATAACCTTTACTTTGATTATCTACTTTTGGCTAGTGTTAGCCTTATTAAGCTATGTGACAGTTCTCTATGTTATTAATTCAGATTACTAAACATGATTTAATTTAGATTCCAATCAAAGTTTTATTAATCAAACAAAGTAACTTTAAAGGTAGCTTAAAGTCAAATTCCACAGGTGCAAAAGCAGAGATGCTAGGCTAAGGATTATTTAGCTAATCTTTGGCAGTTAATTTAGCTGGTGTTTTTTTCCATCTTATTTTGCTACTAATTAGTTATATTAAAAAAGGAACTGAACTAAAAGAAAAGGACTAGTGTATTTTACAGTTAAAAGATAAATTGTCTTTTAGTACGTAGCTAAGCTAATTGTAGTTGTCTCTACTGTAGCCTTGTCTATCAATTTGGTTTGTTGTTTATCTGCTTTGTAATCAATAAAAACTGTAAAAGAAATAATAATAGAATAAGTAAGACATACATTATAAGGGTTTTTCTTAAATTGGGTTGTGTGTTAAGAATAGAGTGGATTACCTGCTGTGGCTAAAAGCAAGGATATTTGGTGTTTTACACAAATAGCTTGGCTTGCTAAGCTAGCAAGCCAAGCTATTTATGAGGACACTGATAGATGAGCTAATTTTTAAAATCTAAAAGGATTTTCAGACTAAGCTACATGGGCTCTTTGATGCAGTGAAAGACTAAACTCAATTTGCAATGAAATTTTTTGAGATTTCACTTGTTTCTGATGGTAAAATAAATTCTCATACTCCCCTCTTGAGTAGCTTTTAGCTAGCTTGCTGTTTACTACAGGTCATACATACAACAAAAAAATTCCTTTAAGGTCTTGACCATATGTTATATAAACAATGAATACAACCGCTAGACTGAAGCCAAAGTGCCTTAAAGTGATGCACCATTAATTTTCCCTCTGTGCTCGAAACATTCTTGACATATGGTTAAATTGATACAATTATGATTGTATGATTGAATAAATACACTGCTTCTTGTGCTGGTAGTTCAACAATAAATGGTAAAATTTTAATTAAAACCATATTTAATTAGATGCAGCTCCAGCCAAACTAGTTGTCCACAAATCAATGACTGATGTCACAGTCTATAGACCCCATTTTGAGCAACACCAGAATCTAGTTACATGAATGTTTCACTCATACCATCAACAATTGAACTTGTAACCCAAAAAATAAAAACATGCTGCTTTTAAAAAATATATATATATAAAGCTTACATAGCTCCACTCTTAATTTGGACAAATAGCTTACCATGTCATAACTCACAGCCACTGTTATTGGTGACATTTTCCTGTTTGTGATTATACTTCATGAGGCAACAGCAGGAATTGATCATGTTGGACATGAAGCCGCGTCGTAAAGTAAATAAAAGGGTTTGTGACACATGTCATCTTACGATGCTCCATGTAGAATTACCACAGATACGTTAGGCCTTTCAAGAAGAGGAAAAATAAAGTTTTGAGTTGTGAGCAGGTGTCTTGTCCAAGCACCTTAAACAGGACTGTCAGGTAAAACTTCCCCGGAAATTTGATATACGCATGCATGTGTGTGTGTGTGTGTGTGCTGTAAGTACTGTATATATGAGCAGCTGATCCCATCAGCTAAACGATCCTAATCCTGTACGAATGAACCACTACAGCTTTGTTTACACTGGGAGAAGGAGATGATCCGCTCATTTGTTTTTGCTTGTTGTGGAGGTAAAGGGGTTTTGATTGTGGTTTGTTTCAGCTCGTGCTCATATAGTTGCTTACTAAAGAAGCACATTAGTTTCTTTGAGGTGTATTGCATCAGGGAAAGTGGGCTTTGACAAACTGGACCAAGTCTTCAAAGGTAGACTTTTAGCACTTTTACTGTGTTACTAAAGGATATAGTGTTGGAGTAAAGACTGGATGTAGTCTGGAGCAAGTTTTCCATTTAAAGAAAAAATGCAGAAAGTTACTTTTATAAACATCATATTACAAAATAATTGCAATGACTCGCTTTACAGTTTTGGATGCAACTTCTACATTAACACTTTAAAGTTGCCAGGCAACCAGTGGAGACTCCTGAGGGCAACTACTTCTGCACCTTTTATTCATCCACACTGGTTTTTCTATGGTAGAAACAAATCAAATATGTTCATAAATGTTAACGTTCCATTATATGATTTCTTAAAAACAAACAAAAAAAACAACATAATGCAACATAGAACAACTTGCTATGGGAAGATATAGAGATGTATTGATACTCTTCTCAGTGCGTTAATCCTCTCTCATGCATCTTTTATTTCCTGCACATAAGCTCTTTGTTTTCACGAGACAGTCTGGCGTTTACTTGTCACTTTCAGAGCAAGCAAAAATCCAGCTTTTCACCCACTTGATAATTCCCTTTCTTTTGTTAGAGGTGCCACAATGAAAAGAATATTAACTGAATCCAAATCATTAGCAGAGATAGAGAGATATATGAGCTGTTTGAAAAGTTTCACTTTGGTTTGTTGCTGCTGCTCACAGTAGTTTGCTAAGGTTGTGTATAACTTTAACATGTTTTACAGGCGGGCAGATTGGGTCCAGCTAGCTGATTTTCTGTTGTGTTGAGCAGCCATAATTTTAACAATCACCAAGTCTTTCTGTGAGCATATAAGTTGCTTTATAGTAGCACTACATACATTTTCCACCATAAAACTTCATACTTCTGCCTTATTTTGATGGTACACTGACAAGTATTATGTACATTTCTGGAGTTATAATTGTCCTGCAGCATCCCAGTACTGACAAGCTGCACTTAACAACTTTTTGTTCCAACCCAGTGCATCATGTGACAGTTGTATTCTGCTTTACGGCACAGCCTCACATGCCAGAAACTGGAAATAAATACAGTAGCCATTTTGGATGCTGATTCGACAAAGAAACCCAAGAGGACACTACCAAAGGAAGCAAGGAAAAGAAAGAGATAAAGGAACGTATCAAGAGAAAAGACAAGAGTCAATATTTAGACTGACTTTTACTGATTGAAGAGAGCTCAGAGAAGAGGCAGGGTGCTAAATTAGCCTACATTAGGAGGCAGCAAAGTACAAAAATCTGCCAAAGTTCAGTAGTGTTGCTTTAAACACGGTTTATAATTTCTTATAATACAGTTGTTTTCTCTTTCAACTGATTCTGTGTGAAGTAAAAATGACTTAAACTTGTAGGACTGAAACAAGAAACTCAAATAGTTCATTTGCATTGTTTATTTGCTTTACTAGTGGTCAGTGTGTTTCACATCAACTGTTATTACAGTCAGGTAACAGGCTTACATGCCATCTAAAGTTTGTAGAGTTATAACTAGAACCAAAACCAACAGGAAGAAAAATGTCTGAAGTTAGGGAGCATTTGAAACCAAAAGAAAAGCCTGCACATACATATTCGCCAAGTAAATACAAAGAATTTAATACTGATTTTAATCTGTCACTTGTTCTAAAATATTGTGATAAATATGCATTCATTTATGACACATCTCGTCCTCAGAGTGGAACAAACACAATCTAAAGTTTCACGTTAGCATCTTTATGTAAATCTCCTTGTTAGCTGTGGCGGATGCTAATATTGGACATACGTTAGCTGAGGATTGGACTGGGCAGTATTACACCTTCTTAGGTTTTGTCCCGTATTTTTTCAAAAGACTCCAATTGCACGTTTTGTGGAGAAGTTGGAGAAGTCGTGCCTAAAATTCTACTGAAACTGTGCTGTTAACGCAAACACTCGTCAGAGCAGCTTCAGCCTGTAAGCTGAAATGTAATTTAATTTCACATAAAGTACAACTAATTCATTCAGACTTCTTTAAAGGTGATTTTATCTGACGACTTCACACTTCTTAGAAATTTTGTTTGAATTTCTGTATTTTTAAACTCTTGAGTCGATGGATTCATCAGTGTGTCCAAGTAACATGACCAGAGCAGCCTTGTCATTTAGCCTTGCTAAATCTGTTTCAACTTCTGTGCAGCTTTGAAACTTGTTGACATTAACAGACCGAGTAAAAGTGAAGATATAATAGTTTGAATTTGATAATACAAAAATATTTACTTTATTCAAACATAAAGGTGGGATGGGACAGGCAGGAGTTGCATTTCTTTCAATATATTTGACAAATATCGGCATTTTGTCATGGAAAAAACTGGTTGAATCAACTGACAATTTTTCTTTCAAAGCAGATTTTATGATTTTTTATTTTAAAGTGAAATATATACTGTATATCTTATATAATATGTGAAATTAAAATAAAAAAAAACATAAAGAGAAAATCAAAAGTATTTGACTAAAACACCCCTAGATGTTTGCTTTCAGGAGACAGTGTTTTGTGTCAAAATGACCCTTAAATGTACTTGTTTTTTTTTTTTCATTTGACATGTTCAATAAATAAATATGTTGCATTTTCTGAAAAAGAAACCATTAGTTTGTGTGAAGACATCCATATTTTTTTCTCTACTGACTAGCCATTATTGCTCGATTATTTGCTGTAATAATTGATAGAATGATAAATAACCCAAATAAGTGTTTGCTTCAGCCCTTTAATCTCGTGATACAAGACTATTTCCTGCTGGGTTTGTTATACCATGACTGATATTTGGAACCAACATTTTTTTTCAGCTTTTTTCCATAATTTTGTCTTTAAAATCCAAAATTAACCTGTTTTTTTGCCCATTTACGTTTAGTGCAAAGGACACGGGGTCATTTTTTTTTACTGGCTTGTGGTGTCTTTCTCACCTGGAGCAGACACTATGCAGAATTATTAAACAATGATGGTGGAGATTTGTTTTATGAAAAGTACAGGCATTCATTTAATACTAACTCCAGGATAAATGTGTCACTGTCATGAGCATTTATGGGGAAAATGAACATCATACTTTGAATAAAAAACATGTTTAGTGTTGTATTTTAGGCTTTTTTTCCCCTCTTCTGGTGGTGACAGAATTAATATATGGAGACACACAACAGCTTGTAGTGAAACATGCAGTCTGCTGCAATTAGCCCGGACTGCTAACGTGCATACTGTATGTGCAATATGTATTAGCCTGTGCACATTCCTCGCATACATCCATGCACTTTAGTCTACATACGCACACACTTATACTGTACATCTGCTCAAACATATGCAGTCCAAGTGGGCACTTTCACACACACACACACACACACACATACCTTTGAAGATAGTGATCATACACCCCGTCTCCATCCCGCCTTCATGCCATTAGGCTGCCAGCCAACCACTGACCACTTTCCATTGAAATCGCAAATGTTCCCAGACGCAGCTGAGAAATGGCACGTAGCACAGTTCAGATGTTTTTCCTCAAAAATCTCTCCATCTCTGTCTTTCTCTCTCTCTCTAACACACACACACACACACACACTGCCTATACAACTCACAAACAGTAGTTCTAACCAGAATTTAAAAATATGCTGCAAGTTTGATTAAATATATTAAAGCTTAAACACGTACACCCTGAAACGCCTCTTGGCCACAGTCCTCCATTAATGTCAATGTCAATAGCTTTGCTCTCATGAAAGCTGTCAGCTCCATGCTGCTGCTGGAATATGAAACCAATAATTATAGTAAAGAATCCTCTTACTGAGGCTGCATTAACTTAACGTGCTGTTGATTGACTCTTGGCCTCATAAACACAGTCCACATGCTTACCTTAGTTCATCACACCAGTCCAGGTAATTAATAAAATGTAAGAATCTAAATTTGGTGTAGATTTTACTGCTCTAGTATATCAATAATCCCAAAGAGGAGCCAAAGAGCATACTGTTTGAAATGATTTTGCTGATTACAGAAATTTGATTCTTTAGTGGATCAAGTTTAAAGAGCAATTATAAGTTTATTTCAGAATTACAGAAGAATGGGCTGTAATTACAAGTGTATTCCCTGTTTATGGAGTGATGGTTTTATTTTAGGAATTCACTGGGATCCATGTTTACTTCAAATATTCACACCAGCAGATACACTGGAAAAATAGAGAAATTAAAATGTCAAATTTCATTCTCTGTGACTTCATGGCTATAGAAACTGAAAAGCTGGGTGTGAAAGCTGCCTTCTCTTTCTGATTATTGAATAAAAAGCTAATTTTTTCCACATATTCTAAGTCGATTAAATTGGTCTCAAATTAGGCTTTTTATAGAATTAAATATCTTCCATAAAACCACTTCAACCATCTTCAAAAATACCTATAAACTCACAGTGAGGAGAAGAAAACACTTTTGGTGCCAAGACTATTTTCGCACTTTTGCTTTTGCACCAGTTGCCAGAGTATTTTCATCATACAACCCAAGTCCATTTTTCTTTTACAGCACAGTTAAAACCAGTTTCAGACAAAAGTATCTTTTACTGACTGACTCTTATTATTCATGATTCATTTGTTCCCACTGAGAGGTTGCCCCAGAGGCATTTATGTAATTTGATGCTTAATTTGTTTCTACTAATAATATCAACAACATCATGACTGAATCATTTTTCAATACAGAAAAATCCCTGTAGTGATATTCAGCTTAATATTTCTAAACATTTCCAATGATTACATGTCTCTCCTGTTAATTTTCTTTTAAAGAGCCTGTTTGAATATATATTTTTATAGGGATTAGTAAAACTTTTCATTAAATTTGAGCTTTCAAGGTTCATGAATCCGAGCATCATTCAGTTATCATTATATTATTATGGTAGACATCGTTATTTTGTAAGTTAGTGTACTGATGCTAATGCTCATAGTGATGATGATGGTTATTATTATTATTATTATTATTATTATTATTATTATTATTATTATTATTATTATTATTATTATTAGTATTATTATTATTGTTATTATTATTGTTGTTGTTGTTGTTGTTAAATATTGATAGTGTGCATGTATGTCTGTATATTAAGGTAGTACCTAGAGATGCACAATATCATAAGCACAATATCGTTATCGGCTTCAAAATTAGATATGGGATATCGACCAATCCACCGATATAATTAACCAATAAGATAAAAGGCACTGGGAGAACATAATCCAAGTCTGTTTTAAGTAGGATAGGAAGCATGTATCTTGTCTAAAAACAGGTGCCTTGATTCAATTTGACGTATTGTACGTTTATGTTTTCATTGTATGGAGGATTATTATGTATGATGGACCCCAGGACGAATAGCTGCAGCTTCTTGACGCGGCTAATAGGGATCCTAATTCTTTTTTTAAAGAAAGAAAGCTTTATTTATATAGCACTTTTCATCTAAATAAATGCAGCACAAAGTGCTTTACAAAATTAAAATCAGCGTACTGTAAAATTACAAACTGATATAATGTAAATATATCTTTCCTCATCCCTAAATAAGGGCTGACAATGTTTAGAAAGTATAATGTTTATGAATGTGATCAATGGCATCTGTTAGCATTGGATTACTGTGTCCCTAGATGCCAAGAACTTGTTTATGAACCTTATTATCATCTTCATTTACTTTGGGTTTGTCTGCTTGGAGGTTTTTCTTTCTGAAAAAATGGCCAGAAGGTAAGAGATAAGGCTGCAGGAGTCAGTGTTGTGTAACACAATACAGAGACTGTCCGCCCTGTTTAATCTGAGTTATATTGAAAATATCATCTTCGAAAAGGTGCCCCAAAATGTACATCTGAGGATATGGGCTGAACTTATTTAGCACTTTTCTCGTCCTTTTGACCACCCAAAGCAGGTTTTTACACTACAAACTGTAAGGATTGTAACAGTACATTGATTTAATTGATATATTGACTCAATGATCCTTGATCCAATAGCACTGATCAAATTGAATATCTATCAAAGATCAGTACAGTAATAATTTGTAAAAAAGAAAATATCAAATTGTTGTTATTGTCTTTTTTCTAACAACCACAATGTTTTATTTCAATTTGATGCTAATGGTGTTTAACTATGATACAGTCAGACTGGACTACACTGCTTATTAGAACTTGCTGTTGCACTATATCTTGCTTTAATCAAATATGAATATATTCTTTTGGCTTTTATTTTTTTACATGATGTGAACTTTTAAAACGAAATACCCAGAATGTGGTTGAGTCTGTTTTTGTCAAAAGAACAAATAGTTTCTAATTAAAATGCCTGATTGAGCTCAGGAATAAAATTATATTTTGATCTTCTAGCATAGTCTGATATATATATGCTCTACTGTATATTGATCACTGGATCCTGAATGGAATCGAGTCGAAATCGTGTGGTGGTAGAATTTGAGGTATTTGCAAGCACTGAATCATTCGAATCAAAATTAGTCATTTACATGCATACAAACTACAATCACACAGCAGTTGTTCATCTATAACAGAAATCCTCAATACCCTCAAGCCTGGTCCGTGATGGCTGGTGTCCTGCATGATTTAGAAGTTTCCCTGCAAACTTCCCAGACAGCAGCTGACTGGGCCAAATGATTTTTGCTCTCTGAGCTAATTCAGACTCAGGCTTGTGCAGAGTTTGATGTGAAGCTCACCCTTTGCTTACCCATTGATAAGCAATGGGTTTGAGTCAGAAAATGCCCTCGAGACCAGGATTGAAGGTCCCTGATCTACACAGCTTGTTTTTGTCAGTGTTTTTTTTCTATCATTACACACACTTACACACTGATGAGTTCATTAGAAGCAATTCCTGGTTCAGTGTTTCTCCAGGGATGCGTCGACCGAGGAAGTCCGGGATCAAATTACCAACTGGGCAGAGAACTGCTTTATCTCTTGAACTACCGATGCACTATTGAGCCAAACGTAAATAATGCAGTATTTAAAAATAGATAAATAAATAGAATAGCAGTAGAAATACATGTCATTGTCAGTAATCCTTTTCTTGTATTCTCATATAGTATATAACCAGTCAGGACGCAGATATATTAAAGCTGTGGTGAGACACATGGCTGTTAATATTATGACATAATAAAAATAAACTACACAGATTTAGAAAATCTAATCAAATTTTATTTATAAAGCACTTTTTATACAAAAAGTGGCACAAAGAGCTTTATATGAACTATGAACTTTATAAAAACTATTTTGAAATATTGAAAACGCAAGTCTTCACACACCCAAGTATATGATATAACAACTATAAAAACACACACCTGATCATAATCTCTCTCACATGCACTCATACACACACAACATGATACTAAAGGACACAAAAAGTTCTGTTACGCTATAAAAGCAACATAAGAACTAGTCATATTATTATATTATTATACAGTAACAAAATTAATTATTTGTGACCATCTCGATGTTTCATGGTGTGAATTTTGTATTTTTGCTATGGCAATCAATTATTGCACATTTTTGGTGTAAAATAAAAACTCTGAAAAGCTACACTGATGAGTGTATCTAATTAGGCATTTCTTGATAAAAACAAAACATTATTATATCTTTATCATCTTTAGATAGCTGTTTGGAACATTTATACAAAATATTTTTTTTTACAAAACAACTCTTAAGATATTGTGATAATTTGATCATATTTTCAGATCCCTTTTCCATTCTAAATTATTTTGACATGAAACGTGTGAAGAAAGCATGTTTTGTAAACCTAAAGAATAGAAAGCTTAACGTAGTGTGACATTTGTACAAACTTGCATAGACTTTAATCACCTAGTAAATTATCATGTTTTAGTCATGTAGCAGTAACATTGTTGTATTAATTACAGGACATGTCATGCAGGGGACGCTTAACAGGTGTTGGAAAATACCACAGAGCACCTGTTGAACTGTAACATTTCAGATGCATTGCAACATAATTTATGGTAACTATAATGTTTTGCTATTAATGAAACTTATTGGTCTTGTAGGATTGTCATTCCCAGAAACACACTAAAGTTTAATGATGGGAAAATCACCAATGAAATTAGTGGACAATGTTTGTTAAAGAAGTGTTCCTTGGAAACAAATAAAGGCCAAAAAAAGCAGATTTTTTCCCCCATTTCTGGTTCATGGCTGCATTCAGGCAGTCACACTTCCTGATTGTTTTCATTCAAAGCATGGGCCCATCAGAAAACTATTGACTTTACAGTTTTTACAATTGCTTAAGCACGATTTTGAAAACAGGGCTAAAATTTCAAAACATTACACACAATTTGAACAACCACACACACAATATGCAGAACACCTTAGATCCTGTGCAAAATGTAACTCTTGTAAAAACTATGTACACATATATAAAAAATCATTTAATGTTACCATATGAAACACACACATTTCGTCAGGCTTAATTTAGTTTGAACCAGTTACACACTGCTGTGTTTAACGCAAAACACTTTTAGCGACTTTACCTCTCAGTGATTAGATCACTTTACAAGTGAAGTACACAAAGAATGTGCAAATATACAACATTGTAAATTCACCAAACACAACACAAGATCAATGCTGCAGACTGTTGAAAATGATTTATTTATCTTCATATAACCAAAATCAGTCAACATACACAATCACAACAAAACATGTCCCAACACTGTTATCCCAGAAAATGGACAAATAAATATACTGTGCAGTACAGGTTAAAGTACTGTAGTGCAGAAGAAGAAAGCAAAAAGAAATGTGAATAGTGTAAGATAAATGAGGTACTACACATATCTTTGCCTAGCTGGATCTGGCCAGAGAATTTCATCATCATCTGAGGCAGTATCCTCAGTGGAAAGACAACATAGCAAGAATTGTCTTGAATGATGGATCCATCTTTGCTTTGACGTTGATTTGGATCCCCCCTCCCACCCTCACTCTTCTTTCACTAACTTCTTCCATTTTGGTTGAAAGCAGGGGAATTCACCTGCTGCATTTTTTTTAGTGCTCAGACCTGATTGGTGTGTCTATAATAAAGTAATCATGTTTGCACACCTGATATGTGTGTTTAAGCAACTGGCCCATGGGTATGGTGATTTGTCAGTCAGCACTTGGTGTCACACTGTACGTCTGAGACCAAACTGCCAGACTTTTGTGCCACATACAGATGTTTCCATGAAAGAAACACCAAAACCTCAAAGACCGCAACACAAAGACGTCCTACCGACTTATCCAGAACATTTCCCCATGTGTGAACGTAGCCGCGACGTTAAAAGTCTGCGAAGAAGCGACATGTTTGAAAAGACAACTCTGGTTAAAGAGCGGATGGACTTTACCGCACATATTCCGCAATGCAAGTCTGAAAGAGGCTAAAGATAAATGGAGGAGGCAGACATGGGTAGCAGCACTCAGGAGGAGAGACATGCACCAAAGGACAGTTCAGTCATCTGCAGCTGTCATTTTAAACCAAATGACAGGACTGACAGTCAACTCGTTTAAAGGAAGGAGTGATACAATCAATTTGTATTTTTTCTGACCATCTTTTAAAAGGTTTTTTTTGTTCGTTTTTTTTCCGCTTTTTAAAAAAATTAATTCCTTTATTATTTTAATCATTGCTCTATTGCTATTATTATTCATATTCTAAATATTTTATTTGATAGTTTTTTCATATCACTATCAGCATCATCATTTATTCAATTCAATTCAATTCATCTTTATTTGTATAGCGCCAATAGAATAGATAGAAAGAGAGGGGACAGAAAAAGAGACAACAGACGTCACATTTGATTCAGCGAGATCTGCTGAGAGAGGAGAAATATGTTAATGATGGCAGTACTGTC